>JAOUQV010233083.1:0-14358 GCA_028565295.1 Aspidoras spilotus
CCTCCCACACTACAATGACAGGTGTTTCACTTTCTTTGTCTAACCCTTGTGTGTATATATATATATATATATATATATATATATATATATATATGTGTACACCCAAGGGTATATATATATATATATATATATATAGGGAAATGCAAAAATGCCCCTCCAACTTACTTGTGTGAATATAATTGTAAATATAATTTTTTTGTCATGAATAACCATAGGTGCTGAAATGATGTTATGAATAAATGAATGGTCTACTGTGTAACCTGCTCCTTCACAGCATATCTCTTTCCTGCAGATACACTATATAGCCAAAAGTTTTGCTCAGCCATCCACATCCAAATCAGGTGTTTCAATTTCTTCCATGGCCACAGGTGTATAAAGTCAAGCACCTAGGCATGCAGACCTTTTTTTTTTACAAACATTCGCTAAAGAATGGGTGACTCTCAGGTGCTCAGTGAATTCCAGCATGGAACTGTGAAATGTCCTCGCTCCTACATTTTTCAAAGTCAACTGTCAGCTGCATTATAAGAAAATAGAAGTGTTTGGGAACGACAGGAACATAGCCAATAAGTGGTAAGCCATGTAAACTGAGCGGGGGTCAGCAGATGCTGATGCGCATAGTGAAAAGAGGTTGCCAACGTTTTGCAGAGTCAATCAGTACAAACCCTAAACTTCATGTGACCTTCAGATTAGCTTGAGAACAGTGCACAGAGCCCTTTGTGGAATGTGTTTCCATGGTCAAACAGCTGCATCCAAGCCATACATTGCCAAGTGCAATGCAAAGCATCGGCTGCAGTGGTGTAAAGCCCGCCGTCACTGGAGACACGTTCTCTGGAGTGCCGAATTGCGATTCTCCATCTGACAATATTATGGACGAGTCTGGGTTTGGCGGTTGCCATAAAAAAGGTACATGTCTGACTGCATTATGCCAAGTGTAAAACTTGGTGGAAGGGTGCTTTTGGGGTCAGGTGGGAATTTGTAGGAAGTTGGCTCTTTCAACATGACTGTGCACCAGTGCACAAAGCAAGGTCCAAAAAGACATTGATGACAGAGTCTGGTGTGGATGAACTTGACTGGCCTGCACAGATTCCTGACCTTAACCCGATAGAACATCTTTGGGATGAATTATAGCAAAGTCTGAGAGCCAGGCCTTCTCGTGCAACATCTGTGTGTGACCTCTCTAATGCGCTTCTGGAAGATTGTTCAAAAATTCCCTTAAACACACTCCTAAACCTTGCGGACAGTTTTCACAGAAGAATTGAAGCTGTTTTAGCTGCAAAGGGTGGACCAATGTCATTTTGAACGCAATAGATTATCTCATGTAAATCAAGGCCGGCGAGCAAATACTTTTGGAAATATAGTGTATGTTAATGCACACACTTCTGGTCTTGCAGGATGCAAAAGAATAGTTTTATCTGCATTACCCTTTTTATTATTTCAAACCTAGCCTACAGTAACATTTGTTTTTCAGTAGTGTACCATGTACATTTTATGGATTTACCTGTATTTGTCTCATGTGACCAATTTCCTTAAATACCAAAATATTTAATATTGCTAACAATAATTATGTGTGTGTTTGTGTGTGTCCGTCCATTGGTGTAGTTTCCGCACTGTTATCGGAGTTGGAGTTGGAGCAGGGGCCTATGTCCTTACAAAGTTCACAGTAAGCCTCTCTATCTCTGTTTTTGCCTTCAGACCTGTACCCCACTAGTAAGAATTGGGCGAAGGGAATTTAAGAGTTTCAGTTAGAGGAAGTGACAAAAAATACCTCTATAACCATTAACATTTTGTTTATATTTACACTGCATTGCCAGGAAAACTGGTGTGCCAGTCTAATAATTGTAGGTCCCCTACAGACGCGCTGAACTGCTGCATTCCTCACACTGATGCTTGTTGTGTTACTGGAGTCAGTGCTTCATGCCTGTAGTGTATCCACATGCTTGTAATAAGTTTGTGGTTTTGTCAGACGTCCTGTAGAGACTGTACACCTTTGAAATAGTTCTACCTGAATATCCTAACCTTTGAAATTCTGTGATCGAGATCCAGCTATCAGACCACAGTAAATATAATTTAAATCGTGAAAACTTTCTCTTGTACAAAACATCTGTAGATGCGATGTACTGGCAGATGCAACCATTGACAAGCATATATGATGTTGCTGTATTTTGCACAAGCTTGTCTATACCAGTTTTTGTGGCACTTTAGTGTATTGGTTATGTATTATAATCTCCTTAGGGTAAATCTGGAAATGATCAGTTTTATATATTTAAGTGGGATGGGGAGAGTGAGTGATGTATCTCAGATCTCTTATACACGTTTTATTCACAGTGTTATAATATGGACAGTGTGCATTTTGTAGTTCCATACTAACTGCATCAGAATCGGAATTGAATGTCATGTTTAAGAATCCACAAGAAGGCATTTATTATGTACTTATGTACTTTCTTTAGAGGTCGCTGTAGTGTGGGTATAGAGTGTATTTTATTGTATTCTCTCGCTTTCACTATCTCTCAGATTAAAAACCAAGACTCTGTGGAAGGTCTTGTTCTGATAAATATTGACCCAAATGCCCGTGGCTGGATGGACTGGGCTGCACAGAAGGTGTGTTTTATCTGTAATGCAATTTGACACAGTACAAATCTCTTGTTTTTTTACATTTTATGTTTATTTATGCTGTTTCTTCTTCTTTTTATTTTCTTTCAGCTCAGCACACTGACATCCTCACTTGCCGAACAGATCCTTGGTCACCTCTTCAGTCAGGTGCGTGTGTGTATACAGTTTTTGTTTAAGTGCTTTTCATTACTAGGGTTATGGCTAGCATTCATTAGCTGCATCCAAATTTGTAGTTGGAATGTTCTCACACAAGTATAGCAAGACTTGTGTGTATATCTTTATTTTTGGGAGGACCGAATGACCCCACAAGGATAGTAATATCTAATATTGTTATAATTTGTGAAGAAATGTTGCTGAGCTCTACAAGGAACACTTGAAGCCTAAAGTTGTATTTTCACTGTGTGCATGCAGGAAGAGAATTCAGCCAACACGGAGATTGTTCAGGCACACAGACGGAGAATCTCATCAGCCTCCAACTTGGCGAACATTGAACTCTTCTGGAAGAGCTACAACAAGTACACTCACTGTATTTCTTTTATGTTCTCTCTCTCACACTTTTTCTCTGTCTAAAAATTTTTAAAAGTTGTTGTTCTATCTTTTTAGTCGCAGGGATCTGACCATGGAACGTAGCAACCCTCTCAAGTGAGTGAATTGATCTAAATATTATATTATTTAAACAATGTTTCCATTTTTCATGTCTGTTTCCATCCTGTTTACAGATGTCCAGTCCTGCTGGTGGTAGGGGACCAGGCACCACATGAAGAAGCTGTAGTAAGTGTTCATACAATCTTGGGAAGTTTTTCTGACCCCAGTTCCAAAAAAAAGTTGGGATCCTGTGTAAAATTTTGATTTATAACAAATTGCAATGATTTGAAATTCCATGAACCCAAAATTATTCACAAAGAACATAGAACACATGTAGGATGTTAAAAATGAGACGTTTTAAATTGTTTAATTAAAAAATTAAGATTGTTCTGGACCGTGGGGAGAAACCAGAGCACCCAAGCCAACAGGGTGAGACCATGAAAACACGACACACACATTTACTTTCCTAATATGAGCCACCCGCGCTACTCGCTGCGTCACCGTGCTGTTGAGACAAGGAAAAAAAGTTGTTAAAATAAGCACTATTAATATAAAAAAGAGCGGGACACATGACTGCATATAAAAAAAGCAGTTCAGAAGTGCTGATATATCACTCTTGGATGCTCGTGATCTTCTGGCCCTCAGTTGGCAATGCACTAGAACAGACATGTTTATGTAGTGGAATATCTACATGAGCTCAGGATTACTTCTAAAAATCATTGTGTTTGAACATTGTTCACTCTACAATTTATAAATACAAAGTAAAGCAGAATCATGCGAATAAGAGGACATATGTCAACAAAATCTAGACACACTGCTGTCTGAACCATAGACAGCCATTAAATAGAAAGCTGTTCTGTGGTCAGATAAATCAAAAAACATGATGTGTTATGTGTTCTGTTTTAAATAAAATCTGTTTTACAAATAATTGCATTTTGTCTTCATTAGTATTTTAAACAGTATCCCAACTTTTTAAATTGGGGTTGTACTTGGTGTCTGTGCAATTTGTATGTTTGTACATCGTTGGGTCTTGCAGTGGTTAATTTTTTGTGTAGTTTGCATAGAAATACCTTTTGCATTATACAGTAGATCTGTCTGAATAGACTTTATATCTATACACCTATAGCTAATTGTGCACTATAAAGAGAGTGAACAAAGAATATTCTTTTACCCGTACTCGCCATTCGGCCGTAGTGCTTTCACACCAACTATTGTCCCCATCACTGCAGGTTTTTCATGTGCTTTTAAAGTTGACAAAAAGTGCAGCTGAGCGATGTTAATGTTTGCATCTCCCAACCATTTGTTTCAAGTTCAGAGTCAACAAATAAATATAAGAATGGTCGACATTTGGTTGAACTGGAGGAATTTTTAGTAACTCAGCGTTCTAAAATAACTAAAAATAATAACTATTTGTAACTAGCAAGGCTATATTGAAAACAAACCAAGAGGCCCTATTAGCAGTGTAAGCCTGGTGATTAAGTTGTTGGACTTTTCATACGAATATCAGGATTTTAGATCCCACCACTTCCAATCTGGATCTGCGGTCCTTGAGAAAGGCCCTTAACCCTCCACTGCTGTATTTGTATAAGAGGCAATTGTAAGTCTCCCTGGATAAGAGCATTGTGAAATGTAAATGAATATTCTGTAATAACTCTCAATAGGACGATGGAAGCAATTGGAACAAAACAAAAAGTATATAGATGTAGACCTGAACATATTTGAACAGTTTGTGGATGATCGTGAATTAATGGAAGGTTACGTCCATCAAGATAAGGCATCAAGATAAGATTTAGTACTTTTCTACATGAGGGTATTTCAAAGGGTTTTTCTGCAACATTTCAAGATCTTTGACAAACACAATCACCGAATCTGACACCACCAGACTTATACTCAAATGAAATGTCTATCGGAACAACCATTGTATATATTAGAACTAAAACATTCTACATGAACTTGCTACTATGATATTCTGCTGATACGGAATAGTGCAGTCGCAAGTTCAGATCAGTCTGCCAGATAATGGAGATGACTTACAGCATTGTTTGTAATTACACACACATCAAGGTATAATTTGCTTCAGATTATTACATCCTAACAGGTGTTACAGCATAATATTCGGGGCATATTTTTAAGCAAGTCCCTCCTCTTATTAATAGCTATTTATGCTAGGGATATTCAAGAGCTTCAGTTGGTGAGAAATAATTTTTACTAGGTTACATTTATTAAAATCAACTGAGGTGCCTTAAACAAACCATATAATAATAATTAACGGTGATTATTTTTTTTATTATGAGTCTTTTTTTTCATCAGGTGGAGTGTAACAGCAAACTGGACCCAACTACAACCTCCTTCCTGAAGGTGCTGTTAATATCACGTTCTTTATTCCCCAAATAACTTTTAACATGTAATATAAAGGAATACCCTAGGAATTCAACTAGTGCACTTTATGCTTTGTGTTGTCTAGAGTATAATAATACAAGAAAATAATGTTAAATAGTTGGAGCAACGCGGTTGCACAGTGGTAGCTCTGCCGCCTCACAGCAAGAAGGACCCTGGTTTAATCTCCCAGTGGAATGACCCAGGAAAGTTCTGTGGAGTTTTCAGACAAAATTAGGCAGGTGCATGCATCTGGGCACCCTTGTTGTTTTATTGATTTAAATACCTTTAGCACTTATTATTGGAACACATTTTTGTAAGCTCATTGAAAATTGACCTACATACACAGGTGAATCAGGAGAAAGGGCCAAGTGCAAGTTTTTCTCTTCTTTTGCATCTTCTCTGAAGAGTGGCCTCAAAACAACTCTCAAATGACCTGAAACCAAAGATTGTTCAACTATCTTCGAAATTTCAGCTGTCAGTTTCCACTGTGAGGAACATTGTGAGGACATGGAAGACCACAGGCACAGTGCTAGTTAAGGCCCAAAGCGGTAGGCGTAAAATAAATCCAGTCAATATTGGCCGATTCTTGAGAACAGTGTTAAAGTGATAAAGTTAAAGTGGCGCTGGGGATGGATACTTCAATAAGACAACGACCCTAAACGCTGTCTAAAATCTACTCAGAAAGAATGAGTGGCCATCTCGGTCCCCAGGTATGAATATTATTGAAAATCTGTGGTGTTATTAAAAGTGGGCTCTCCAAGCTTGGAAACCATCAAAACTGACTGAACTGGAGATGTTTTGTAAAGAAGAATGGTGTTATTTCTGCAAAAGGAGGATCTACTAAATATTGATGTAATCTTTATATACCGCCTACGTTTGTTTGAATAATTATTGCACTTTTATTTTCTTTTTTTTGCCTCTCCCTTCATCAGGGGTCGCCACAGCGAGTCAATAATCATTGAAGAACTGACACCATTGATTTGGCAAATGTTTTACGCCAGATGCCCTTCCTGACGCAACCCAAAGCATTTACCTGGGCTTGGGACCAGCCCCAAAACTTCACTGGCTTGTGCTCTTTAATAGCTGGTTTTGAATAATTATTGCCCACTTTCTGTAAATCCTATCAACTTCAATTCAGTTCTCAAATATTACTGTGTTTGTCTGCTATATGATATTTTCTTTCAGCCTCTCCCTTTCATGATATATTTAACTGAAATTGCTGATCCGAACAACCAGTAATTTTATAAAGAATATGCCCAAACTTTTTTTTTTTCATACCGCTGTATTAAATAGTTGTTTTTCTGTGCTCTGTGCAGATGGCTGATGCTGGCGGGATGCCACAACTCACTCAAGTAATCAGCAGTTTGTAATTAACATCACTTTGATCAGCAATCTGATGAATCAAATGAATCAATCTCATATTCCGCACATGATTTTGGTTATATTATTTATGCTTGTTTTTCTGCAGCCCAGCAAGTTGACTGAAGCATTTAAATACTTCGTACAGGGAATGGGATACAGTAAGTAGTTAATAATCACAGTACTACTGGGCTCTCTACTCTGTCTGTAAAATGAAGAAGTAATCAAGAACAAAGTATATACAATTTTATACAATTGGTCAATAGAAGCACTTAAATGGATAAAATTAGGAAACATATCGGCTTATATCGTTCTTGAGAGTAGGTGAGATTGGAGAAAATTAATCTCACGGGTGTGTTTTGGGAGGCATTTTGTGAATGGGGAGGGTTTTGGAACTTTGTGTGAGAAATGGTGAGAGTGGGTGTGATTGTGAAAACTTTCCATATGATTGGGAGGAATTGGGGAAACTGTATGCAAGAGTGAGTTGGCTTGGAAAAATTCCCGTCAGAGTGAGACTTTTTCTGAGAATGGGGTGGGACTGGGAAAAGTCTGTGTGAGAAGAGGTAGAATTGGGAATATTCTGTTATGTAATAGTAGATATGTATAGAAAATGTGGGGAAATGTTCTGTGTGTGGTGTGACATTTTTTGTCAAGTTTTAGGATGAAGGACTGAAGGAGTTGGGATTGAGATTGGGAAAACCTTCTCTAAGAGCTGATAGTATTGGAGAAAATGTTAAAGCATGTCAGATTGAGAAAAGCATTCTTTGAGAGTTTTGGACTGGTAACATTTTTTTATTTGTCATTGGTGGGAGATTTCAGTAAGAAGGGTTGGGATTGGGGAGACTTTCTCTAAAATGTGATTAATTGTAGGCAAATTTATCTGGACTGTGGTAGGATTAGGGAAAGATTGTGTGACATTAGGGTGGATTTGCAATCTGTTGAGAGTAGTTGGGATTATGGAAGCGTTTTGTGAGAAGGGGTGTAAATAGAGGAAACTGAGAGTGTGGGAGAAAATCTGCACTCAGTTTTAAAATTGTTACATAAATTTTTTAACTTAGAGGATGAAATCAACTGTTGTATATTTTTTGCATTTTTCAGTGGCATCTTCCTGCATGACTCGTCTGTCTCGCTCGCGTACCACCTCCCTGTCTTCATCCTACTCTATGGATGGCTCTCGTTCAAGATCACGCACTCTCTCCCAAGGCTCTCTAGGTGGAAACGTGCCTACTAGCCCCTCCAACACCATGGAGGTGTCCTGTTGAAGAGCAAAAGAATGAGAGAGAGAGAGAGAGAGAGAGAGAAAGAGAGAGAGAGGTAGATGGATGAATAGATGAATAGGTGAAGTGTCAGGAAAAGGCGACGTATTGAGAGGTTGATAACGGTGTATCTATTCACCAAAGTGTAAAGCAAGAAAACAGAGAGATAGAGAGAGATATCCCTGCGCTTACATAGCTAAATCTCATTCTCGTGTATAATTCGCTCATCCCGTGCTTGGGGGAAGTGTGAGAATCTTAAGGGATGTAACCAGGAAACAAATAACACTGGGGAAAAGAGAGAAAAATAATAAAACAATCAATCTCTCCTTCCATTTGTCAGCTTAACATCTGTTGTGCAGGTAGCGGCTTGTAGAAAGACCCAAGACATAGTAATAATTGTAATACTTCTAATATAGGATATTAATACTAATGAGCTACATAGTATGTGATTGAAAACAGTTCACTTAATTACCTCATGTGTCTGAGTTCTTTTGGTATACTGTTTGGAGTGGGTTTTCTTTTAAGAATTTATTTGTAATAGTTATGTGAAACTCTTATAGAGCCATGGCAACAGGGGATGTATAAATGTTAATGCGCTAATGTGTATCGGTGGCAGCCAGGCATTGTCTTCCGTTTGACTTATTTAAAAGAAATGTAAGTGGGGGAAAATGGTCAACATGGTCGAAATTAAAGCTTTAGACAATGGGGTTTGTTGAATTGTTACAAATATATTTTTTTTGTTGATGCTGATGCTGGTGTTGAGGATGCGAGGATTATCAATATTAAAAAAAACAAAAAACAGAGGTCAAATTTGATGCTTCTGCTTTTTTTTGGGTAGGCTGTGTCCCAAATGATGCATGTTTGACAGATTATTTTTAATCGATTAAAACCTTTGATAATAACCACTTTTAGCTGATGTTAAAGCCAAACAACTCTAACTGCATTTTAAAAACAAAATAGTTATAACTCAAGAGGAACAGTCTTTTTTTCAGTGTTAACACCAGCATACAGTGTTCCTCTGTGCACTTTCGACATGTAAGGCAAGCTAATTGTTGGCCCTCATTCAACAAAGATGTATAAAGTGATACAGTAAATTGGATTTACTTATGCACACATGCCTCTGCTTATACCCATGACCTCTGCTGACCCAATATTTCCTAATTTACATTTTAAATATGTTTAAGATTGCAGTCCAGTAAAAAAATAAATATTGGCTCTAGAGTAGTGCTGTTGCCTCACAACAAGAAGGACCCTAGTTCGATCCTCGGGTAGGGTGACCTGGAAAATTTCTGTGGACTTTGCAGGTGTTCCGATTTCCCCCCACAGATTGACTTTATATGAGAATTGAAGACATTAAATTGTCCAGTCCTAAGCCTAAGGAAGTGTATATACGGCATTAAACATTTGCCAGATCCTCAATGCGTTTGACTCGCTGTGGCGACCCCTGGTGGCTGGGAAAAGCCAAAGAAAAGTAAAACAAAGATCTGCCTGTGGTTATAGTTGCTGTATTTACACATAGATGTGGCTTATATTTCCTTAAGCTAAGCAGTGGACATCTCAATACCTTCTATGAGAGCCCACTGTGATTTAATTGCCAACTGGAGCAGTTGCATATAATCAGTGATTGTTCAGTGTAGTATACAAATAAAAAAAAACATATTTCTTAGTTTATGTAAACAAAACATACATAAATATATTAATTAAAGCCAGGCTACTGAAATTAATACTTCAGTAGTATCTGAGGAGTTATAGCCTGTGTTTGAACATCTATATGTCCAGGTCAGTGCTTTGCAATGCCTGCAGTACACTAAAAGTCTTACCGTTATTCAAATGAAGATACAATGAGCAGATTAATATTAGTGTCCTCTCCTTTGATTTGCATTTAGAATATACAGTATTTATTAGCTGTATTTTAATATGATGTCAACATTACTTACTGTCTTTATAGAGCTTGTTTTACCACCCCGGTTTCTGTCATTGATGATACAGTGGTACAGCGACAGGGACCCTTGTAGCTCAGTGGTTAAGACTGAGATCTTAGTTTAAATTCCACCACTGCTAAGATGCCTCTGTTGGGTCCTTGAGCCAAATGGCATAAATGTAAACGTAATGATGGTAGCAATGATTTTCCTTATATAACCACAAAGCAAATATTTTTTAAGTTGTACAGATGTACGGTGTATTTAAATACTCTTTGTCCCAATAGGAAATTAATACTAGTATGACAAAGATAAATTCAGTTCATAATGATAATAGTGATGTTATAGATGTCTTATTAAATTATGGTCTGATTTAATTATGTGCAACTTTGATGAACAAGGGCCAGCATGATCATAGGGAAATAATGACTATTCAGCTATGTGGAATTAATTACTTTAAAAATTTTGATAATGTTGAGAAACTCACAATTTTTACACATTTTTAAAAAATTTTTTTATTCTTTTAGTTTGGCTGAACATTGCCACATTATTAGTTTCTGTAGTTAATAGTAATCACCTCTGCAAAATCAACAATGCAGAGTGGATTACAATGATCTTCCAGCAAATCCACTGCCACCAGACTGTTACTACTAATACAGATATACTTAATATAAGCTACTCTAACCACTAGTTTTCAAGCCAATCTTTGGTTTAAAAAAATCCCTGCATGCTGCTTTTCTTTTGTGCTAATCACAAAAGCCTTTGATTTAAATCACAATCACAAATTCTCTGATACGCCCATCTTAAATCTCAAAATTGTTGTAATCTGTAAGACAGCATCCTAGTTAACTAGCTTTTAACATATAGAGGAAACGTCTTTTTAGATTTAACCTAATGTAAAAAATGTGTCCGTTTTTTTTTTAATCGAGAACCACTTCATGAGCCATGATAATCAGCACAGCACTGCCCTAAATCATCATAAAATTCTCTGTTGATGTCACACAGTTCCATCAGTTTATTATTTGATGGTCTACATGTCCATATTTTGTGTCAATTCGGGTTTTAGCACATCCACGGCAAGTTTTCAGAATTTGAAAGTTGGAAATCTTAGGGGTTATACATAAATGTATGTTTTAAATGCGTTACTATATGAAAAGCCATTGTCAGTATGAAATTGGCACATGGTCAGATTCAGTCTGTTGCTAATGGAGACATGCCAGTCTATATGTTTAATGCAGAATGAATACTTTGCATTGCTCTTTTAATGATGTTTTACCAAATAGATTAATCAGAATGTCTGATGCTCTTGCAGTTTTAAAAAGACAAAAACACTGCAGTTGCAGTATTTGCGCCAGTGTTGTGTGTTTGCTCTTCCACTGTATGTTTTGTTTTTTATTTTACTTTTTCCCTCAATAATGCCCTTTTTAATGATCAGTCTTCCTTGTGTTTCCTGTTGAACTAGTTTACTGTCTCAGTGTTGTCACAGGTTGAACGTTTGTACATGTGTAAGTGTATGTGTAACCTTATTTAGCATTAAAGTATACAGTAAAACGGGGGAATTAACATCATTAACAAAGAAATGTATCACATAATACAATTCAAGTTTACTGTGTGGCTAATTCTGTGTAGTGCGATGAACAACCAAAAAATGTTGTTAATAAAAAGAAAGTAAACTATGCTGCCTTGCTGTTGGTTATAAAGTGTGTGACCAGAGAATGTTATTTATCACAGTCTGAGAACCTTTTTTCAACAGCCATACAGGCTTCTATGTCTTTTACTGGGGAAAGGTTTCCATTTGTCCACTTGGCTATAAAGATCAGGTTGGTGAATTGCATTTTCTCCAAACATCACACAGCATCTTTAAAACTCAGCCAGTTTTTGTTTACCTCTTTACTAAGGCCTCGTCTGATGGCTTTCCTCTCATGGCTTGTTTGTTTTTCTCTGATATGTATAGTGAGATAAGACCTGATATAAAGATGTGTCATGTTCAGTCAAATGAATGTACCACAGGTAGACTCCAGACAATGTATAGAAGGATCTCAAAGATGAGGGGGGGAGAGAGAGAGAGGTGCAAGTGATCTATTTGCTTGCACAAAGCAGAATTCGTCCTTCACATTTAACCAATCAGTGCAGTGAAACGCACATATACTGTTTATACACACAAGTGAAGTAAGCACACATGCCTGGAGCATTGAGCTTCCTCCACAGTGCCCTGGAAGCAAGCAGTGCGTTGCCCAAGGGCACTTAAGCCATATTATGGCTTGGCAGGATTCGAACCAGGGACCTTCCGGTCACAATCTAAGCCTACGAATGCCCCTGCATAAAATAAATTCCGAATTGTACATTTATTTGTCAATGTAGCATATAGTAATAATAATAATAATAATACATTTTATTTCATAGGCGCCTTTCTGACACTCAAGGACACCGTACAATTACCACAACAAAAAATACAGGGAAAAAAAAATGTTAGTGAAATGTTTTGTATCAAAAGGGAGCGAGGAGGGTTGAGGGCTTTTCTAAAGAACCCAACAATGTCTGCTTGTGGGGCCGCACTGCCTCATACAAACGCTTAGAGATAAAATGGCCGAACAATTTCATATATGTAGGATCTATGGTACTATCAAGGTTGGAAAAGGCCAAGCATGGATGTGTTTACGTTACAGCTCCAGAAGAGCTTGTTGAAAAAGTAGAGACAGATAATGTCTTATGAGTTAAAAGAAACACAGGGGAAGGTAAATATGGCATTTTCTATCTGGTAAATAATACAGTGCCAAAGAACACGGGGGAAAAAGAGCCACGCATCAGAAATGTATGGAGACAAATTTCTGTGATGGCTTTTACGATGCATGTTTGCAGCATTATAATATATATTTATTGTACATCACCTCAGTTTACATTTTTAGATGCACTTATTCTTGTTGCGTAAATTTGCGTAAAAAGTATGTAAATTTGACAATTTAATGTATAATAGGGTTGATGCCGGATGCCCTTCCTGATGCAGCCCGCACATTAATTAGACTTGTGACTATCAGTTCACTGTAACCTTCATTTACTGAATTGAACATATAGCCAATTTAAACAAATAGAATAAAATACATTCATTACAAATTGGTATAAATGCAGAATATAAAGGAATGTAATTATAATCAATATATTATTTGATCAAACTTGTGTTGGGCTTTGAATTAAACAGTCGGATGGATCAATACATTTTGGAAAAGTATTTACAAATAAAAATATGCGACCAGAGAATTTTATTTATCACAGTCTGCGAGCCTTTTAGGTGCTTTTTGCAACCTCCATACAGGCTTCCATATGTTTTACTGAGGAAAGGTTTCTGTTTGGACAGTCTCAGCTCAGGTTGTTGAAGTGATTCACTGATGTTTGACCTTCTATAAGTTTCTCCAATCATCACACAGGCTCTTGGAGCTCAGCCAGGTACGCCACTGGTTTTTTCACATTGTTTCCATTATTTGTTAGATGCACTTATTCTTGTAGTTGCTAAAGTAGGTGAATTTGACATTTTTACCTATTACAGGTTTTATGCCAGATGCCCTTCCTGATGCAGCTGTTAACTGGGTTTGCAAGCAATTCAGTGCAAGTTCACTGTAACCTTCATTGATCATAAATCATTTACAAATAAAACAACTTAAATATTACATCACAATAAATAATAGACTTTCTCATGGATAGTCCGTTTTTTTTTATAGAGAACCGATTTAAACAAACATCATCATGTACACCAAGAAGTTGCCACAAAATCTGGCACAAAGTTGTAAAAAATCCTTAGGCTTTAGTGTCGGATTCTCCAATGTAAATCTGTAAATGTGACCAGATAATTACAGTACAGAATTACATCAAAGTTCAAGGCACTTGCAAAACATTTCTATAAAACAAGAATATCCAGTCAATGTGTGATGTGCTCTTTCTTTAAACTGTGTTTTTATGTTACTGTAAATTATCTGGTAAGTTTTATTGTCGTGCAGGATTTGCCACAGTTCTGCTTGGAGACTTGCAATGTAAAATGTTCTCCTGTAATTGTAAAACTTTCTTTTTTTACCCCTGGATAGGTGATGGGAGAGGTGATTATATACAGGGGTTAGACAATGAAACACCTGTCATTTTAGTGTGGGAGGTTTCATGGCTAAATTGGACAAGCCTGTTGGTCAATCTTCATTAATTGCACATTGCACCAGTAAGAGCAGAGTGTGAAGGTTCAAAATATTGCAATGCACACAACATTATGG
>JAOUQV010233191.1:0-25419 GCA_028565295.1 Aspidoras spilotus
CCACTACTGTACAGACACATCCCCCGTCCCCCTGGAACCCCTCCGCCCCCCCCCCCCCCCAGAGAGGAGTCGTACATTCTGATGGCATGAGGGACAAAGGAGTCTTTCAGTCTGTTGGTCCTGCTCTTGGGAAGGAGCAGTCTGTGTACAAAGGGTGATTTACATTGTCCATAATGTTTTGTAATTTGTCCAAAGTCCTTTTCTCTGCCACTGTCACCATAGAGTCCAGCTTCATACCGACCACAGAACCAGCCAGTCTGATCAGTTTGTCCGACCTGGATGTGTCCTTATTGAATATGTTTCCCCCCTTAGCACACCACAGTGTAAAACAGAACACTGGCTACTACAGACTAATAAAAGATCCACAGAAGTTTCCTGCAGGTTTTAAAAGCCCGTAGTCACCTCAGAAAGTACATTCTGCTCTGTCCCTTTCTGTACAGGTGGTCAGTATTCCAGGTCCAGTCCAGCTTGCTGTCAATCCACAGCCCGAGATATTTGTAAGAGTCCAGAACCTCCACCTCAACCCCCTCGATCAAAACTGGCCGAGGCGGTGCTCTTGATCTCTGAAAGTCAATGACCAGCTCCTTGGTCTTTGATGTATTAAGATGCAGTTGGTTCGTTTTGCACCAGCCTGAAAAGTCACTAATAAGGCTCCTATACACCTCCTCTCTGTCATCCTTAATACACCCCACAATGGCTGTGTCGTCTGCAATCTTCTGGATGTGACATAGCTCCGAGTTGTATGAGTGTCCCTATGATGAAAATTTCAGACCTCTCTCATCTTTTAAAGTAGTAGAACTAGCACAATCAGTGATTGATTATATACTTCAGGCCACACTGTGTGTATATATAATTCTTCACACTAATGATGGGAAGATGACACCTTGTGGTGTGTGGCACATTCCTTCAGCTGTGTTGATACTGTATTGGCACTGTGTTGATGTAGCTATAAATTGTGGCAATTGCTGGATTTGAAAAATCATTGCAGGCATTATGACTAAAGAGCATTGTGATAGCATCATTTATTCTCACACGTGGAGCCAAAATTGTGTAATTTAAAGAGCTCCATATATTATTTAATGTCTATTTTTCATAAAATTATATAACCATCAATAATAAAGTGTAATGTGCACCCATGGGTGACCTTCCGAACCAGATCGCTCATTCGCGCTCCTCTTCAGTCAGGAGACAGAGTGCAGGTAACAGAGCTATAAGATTGCTATGTTGGGAATGCACGTTTGAGTGAATGGGTAGAGGTTTGTGCTGCTTGTGCCAGCCTCGAACTATAGTCCGGACAATTAACGGTAGATTAAGGAACTAAAACTTTATTTTTACAAGGAACAAGATACAAAAAACAAGAACTTAGACAAGGAAAAACATGAACAAGGGGTACAAAACATCACATAACCATATTACTGATAACTTCAACACCATTACTGTTACCAGCGTTATTCCATTTACCTTTACCAACGTAAACCTTTAGCGCAGATGTCTTTTTAAGCTGGCATGGATCATTAAACACATTGCACACACCTGTGCAAGCTGACTGGCGAAGTGTGCATGACTGAGTTGTAACAAAAAACTCAAAGTGTTCGAAGTGAACCTAAACTTGAACATAAACAAACCCACAGCTATCACTGCACATGGACAAAAACATAAACATGACAACACTTGATTCCATGACCTGAATTCAAAAGAAGCACAAGAAAACAAAACAAATTGTATTTGCGATCTTACAAATACCTAACCTAAAGCATGCAATGTAATCATAAATGTGCTAATGTATAAGTAAAATAAAACACTTGCAATGAAACTGTACAATAAATAAGTGTTTTTTTAAATATATTTTTTGTAGGGCATATGATTCCTTTATAATATACAGTGAATTATAGGAGTTCTTGGATTAAGGATTGAATACAGTTATGTCTCCAAATGATGGATCAACTCTATCAGTGACGTGATTTTTCTTGAATTGATAAGCTCTTCATGATATGACACTTCAATCTTTGATCTCGGCATTCTGATGACAGGCACAGGCTGTGAAATCATCCCATTGTCTCATTAACTATATAAATATTTTTACAGTGTGCTGGGATGGAGCTGGACTTCATGTGGGAATACAGGTTTCCCCCACTGTGCAAAACCAGGTCTGATACATGGAAGCATGAAATCCACAAGACCTTCAAAGGTTGCTGTGGTTTTTGGCACCAAGTCTTTCGTAGTAAGTTCTTTGAGTCACATTTTGACTTAAACATTTTGATTGATTGATTGATTGATTTGATTTGACATGTTAGTCTGAAACACCCCACTGATTCTGGTTCAGATTGCTATATAAAACTAATTTTACTGTATATGGAACAGAATGATAATAATTCTTTTTAATGGTAAACACACTTCTTTATATTATTTATTTATTCATTCATTTTATATACCCGCTTAATACTAGTTTAGGGTCACAGGGCAGCCAGTGCCCACCCAATCAGCTCATAATATCATCATACTCCTTAATTAATTTTCCTCTATACCTACCCAACACACTATTACATATCTCAGTATTCCAATATTCTTTGGTAGCATTTTCATTCTTCCTTAGACTGATACTCAAGTAATAAAATAAAAAAAGAAAGCTGGGTAAAACAAATGAACAAAAAAAATTACTTACTTCACATCTAGACAGAACCTGCTCAAATGGAGTAAATTCAAGACCATATTACAGTCCCTTGTGGGGTTGACCGACAATTGATCATGCCAAAAGCTACAAGAATAATACTACACAAGGTCACAAGGAATATTCTAAACAATTGAAGGCTTATTTGGCGTTTTGAAGGCATTTAATGTTCATCAGTTCACCACCAGGGAAACAGGAACTAACAATAGGAAGGATGGCACCATTGCAATGAGACTACTTTGCATTGTGTACCATTGAATGCCACTCCTCGTCAGAGACGTATTTATTCATTTTGTTGGCAACTGTGGGCAAAAGGACAGGAATAAGTATAGATAGGGCACCAATTCATTTGAGGGCACACAGTCACACATATATTCACACACTAAGGAGTACTTTAGAGACAATTTACCTAGCTTGTCTTTGGTATGCAGGAGGAGTACCTGGAGAAAACCCACAAACACAACACAGAAATTTCCAGAGTCTTTCCACCCGGGGATCGAACCCGGGTAATTCTGGCTGTGAGGTGACAGCAATATCCAATGTGCTGCCCAAAATATGGAACAGGTTTTACCTCCAAAATAGGGACTTGAACACTGGACCCTCAGATTAAATGTCTGATGCTCAACTCAATGAGCTATCTTTCATTTCTTTATTTCGTTAATAATGTATATAATTATTTTAAATTATTTATTTATTTTTGTTTTTTCTCATTTTTTTCAGACAGAATAGTGGCGCAGTGGGTAGTGCTGTCACCTCACAGCAAAAAGAACCTGGGTTTGATCCCAAGTGGGGCGATATTTGTGTATGGAGTTTGCATGTTCTACTCATGTTCATGGGGTTTTTTTTCAGGTGCTTGGTTTCTTCAGACATTAATGACATTGTGTTTGTGAAAGTTACTATAAAAATGTAATTTATTATTTTTTATTACTATATTATTAATATTCATTATCAATACAAATATGAGAAAGCCACTGCTCTTAGAAAAGTACATTGATTTACATCTTCACTTTGCTAAAGATTACATGTACACTATATGTACATGTACATTAAATCAATACTTTCCTTTTCTCCAAGTATTTTTGGATTTTTATAATTGATTTTACATATCTCAGTGTTCAACATTGCCTATTTATGCGCACCTTCCTCGATACAGAGGTTTAATTATTTAATGGCAACATACTCTAAATGATCATTAAGTTACAAATACTTGACTAATATTGATCTGGTCCACCTTTTTTGATTAATCACAAAAGAATGTCTTAGGAACACTCACAAGGAGTTCACAAGATAGCAACTTCCATATGCAAGTAGAATCAACCATGCTTAACCTCGCTCATGCTCAATTTTTAATGTATTTAAACATATTTAGAAAGCATAACAGTTTCATTCAATCTGAGTGTAAGAAATGGCATAATGGATTTGAAAATCTTACATAAAATAGTATCACAGTGTTTACTAAAATCACAAATTTATACACCATACACACTAAAGCCAACATAACAACCCACATAAACAACAGCTTTCCCTCTATCACACAACATTACATTTTGCATTAGTGCTAACAAGTGCACAAACCATATCAGGCCTCATTTCCTCACTTTTCTGAACAAGCCGACTGTCTCCTAAACCTAAGCCCTGGTATTGGCTTAAGGCAAGAAACAATTAGAGAGTGAATTTTACAGGAGCACAACTCTGAGAGAACAATAACCTCAGGTGATGTGGAGAACAGTAGTGCCTCATCTCAGGAGATTTTAGACAGGGAACCTGCTTTAGAATAGGATAAAATTGAGCTGATTATATGAAATGTGCTCATTAAAGCTACACCAAATTGTTAATGCTATTGATATTACATTGCTAATAATCATTGTTTGTGGAAGCGACAGCAGCTGAATTTACATTTGATTAGGAGCTGAAATTAGTGTAAGGGTTTATAAGTAAGGCTGCAGCCAATTCTGTGTAAACATCAAAGCATCTTTTTTTAGTAACAATTTGATAAATTCTGCAATACTAAGTCAAGCCTTAATTAGAAATTTCCAAACATTGTTTAATTTTAACAAAGATTCAAAGTAAAAAAATGTGTATGTCAGGAAAAAGCAACATATTACATAACGAGGACTTGGTAAAAAAAATCATGAATAAGGCTACTTGGTTTCCCTTCCCAAAAATAAGCAAGTGTGACAATCAAAGTTATGTCTGTAAGGGCTCAGATAATGCCGCTGGTCACCAGGGGGACTCAGAGGCACTCCCAGGCTGGCACTCTGCAAGAAGACAGCAGAAGAAGTGGAAATGTTAATCAGATGTATTTGTCTGCACTTAAATTTGGGTCTATTTGAGCAGATCTCAAGCCAAACTTAAGCCAGACTTATTCCATTTCAGAACCTCACTGTGGATGTTTCTCATACATTGTAGTTTGGCCCATAAATCACATATCAAGAACCAGGGACCAATTTAAATATATGAAAATATTGAAAGAGATTGGAATGCTTCCTTATGCTTAAAAAGAAATGTCCTCGAAATAGGTGTTTCAGAAGGACAACAACCTCAAACACACACAAGTGGGCAACTTGTGGAATGGGCTGTGGAATGTAGGCCAGCTTGGGTGACTCAGTTATCATTAATAAAGTTTATATAACTAAATATTAGTTGAGTTATTAACGGAAAAACTAAAGCTGTAATACATTTTAGTTTATTCTGTAAATATTACAGTTTATAATTATATTTACACAGTGATGTTATTTTGAACGTATATATATTACTGCATACTGAAGTTATTTGCGTCTTTTATATATTCAGTGAATAAGATATATTGTATTTGTATGGTATTTTGGATGGTAGTTCAGTCATTTTCTGTGAAGGAGTAAAATTGAAAGTTTCAGTTAGTACAGAATGCTGCAGCCAGAGTACTTACTAGAAATAAAAGATATGATCATATAACCCCTATGTTAATTACACTTAATTTGCTTCCAATTAAATTCTGTATTGAATATAAAATTCTAATAGTAATGTACAGTATAAAGCTCTAAATAGTCTTTCTTCACACTATCTAAGTGAACTATTAATATTTCATAATATTTATATATTATATTTAATATTTCAATATTTCAAAAGGTGCAGGCTGCTTGCAGGTTCAGTGGGTGGCAGAGATTTCTCTTTTAAAGCCCCCAGTTAAGAAACAGTCTTCCAATTAATATTCGGGTCTCAGACACAGTCTCTGCATTATGTTTATAGTTATAGCTCCTCTTAGGTGAAGCTGCAGATCTGGAGATTAAAGGCACAAGAGTGCTGGTACACTGAGATGTGTGGATATCCTTATGTGTCTGAGAGCCCTCCTTCCTGTTGTTCTCTTTGCATCTTAATTTATTATGCCAGACTAACAGAGAAGCATGTGAAGTCTAAGTTAGTTTTGTGATCCTCTGTACTTTGCCTATGCGGCCAGGTAAAGTTATAGTTCTGCCTTTTTGTTAATGCTTAGCTAACTAATAGAGGAAAAATTCTAAAAGGCCAGTACAATAAACATCTTAATCTTTATCAAGTTGATATTGTAAGTAAACGTTAAAAAAGAGGTCTAATAATAGATTATCACTTCCTATATGCTTTTATTGGTCTAATAATAGATTATCACTTCCTATATGTTTTTATTGGTTACCTCCGGTATTACTTCTACATCCGTTTATTTTGGTACTCCGAGACCAGAACCAATGGTTGTGCCAAAAAAATGACTTCAGTGAAACGACCCCCACACACTAAAATTGAGATAATATCCTTTTATTTTTGAATGAAAACTAGAAACACGATTTCTTAGCTCCACAGTTTTCCCATACATTAAGTGCCTGGTTAGAAATAAGAAGAACAAAGTATAAAGTAAAAATGTTTTTATGCGGAGTTATATGTGTTTACTGAACTTAACGTGAGGGTGTGTTTATTTATCATGCTAACTTTAGGTTTTTAGGTCTGTAGAGTGTATGTATAAGAATATGTGAAGTAAAGGGTTATTTTAAAATGATTATTTTCATTTTGTGCTTAAGATGGTTTATTTTTTTCTTTTGTTTTATTTATGTCATCAGGTCTTTCGTGTTCCATGAAAAATAAAGATTCATTTACAAAATTACAACAAACGACTGTACATTTAATTTTTTTTTTTCTCTGGAATCATCAGTACGCTTCACCATATTCTGGCTGGCTTTGGTACTGTAAGAGCTTAACTCTCATTAAGTCTGATGATCTTTTTTTAAGTGAAGGTCATCTTTAACCTTTGTTTTGCATTTTGAGAATTGCACTTACCTTTGTGTTTACAGCAATTTTAGTTCCTCTATATTAAAATATCTGCACAATAAATGATTAAGCACTGCCTATGTATATGCTGTGCTTTTGCTATTTACTTAAAATATTCTAAGCTTATCTGAGAGTTTTCTTCTAACCTAAAGGGTCGGAAATTTATGTTCCCAGCATAAAGTTCAAGACTCGCTGAGTGCACTCTACAGATGCTTCCGAGAGCATAGTTTTGAAGGAAATGGTTGAAGATAAACAACAAAACCTCACTGACCCTTGGGAAAATTAGGAATAAAGGGTGATGATCTAACTGTAGAGCTCTGTTGCTCTGAATGCGCATGGCATATCGCAAAGAAGATGCATGCACTCCAAAAGGAAAAGGCCAAGAAAAAGTAGAATGAGCTGCTATCCATTATGAGAAACGGAAGTTGCAAATAAACAGAGTGAGATGGAAAGATAAAAATACAGTGATATCTGGCTTCTTATTGATGAATTTAAGACAAGTAAAGAAGATGTAATGACCATGTACTGTGTAGTCCGAGCTCTCATCACACCTTCTACTGACACAAGGAAACAAGTTAACATGTGTTAATTGGTGTCCAAAGTAATCATCATTGCCTATGTTTAAAATAGTTTATTTGTTTCCACGAGCTGATTTCGTTTTATTTATTTGTCGTCAGCTTTTACGGTGTTACATGAAAAAGAAGGATTCATGTACAAACTCAAAACAAATGGCTGTACATTAATACATTTTTATCTGGAAACATCAGTATGCTTCACCGTTGTCTGTCTGAGTTTGCTACATGTGTAATTAGCTTATTCCTGAAGTTTCAGTGCTTAAGATGAACTTTTTTTTTTTTGCTTTTTTAGAATAAAGCACTGAATTTTTTTATATATCGATCTGTAACACGGCCCATATAGTGGTGTTTCTGAAGCACAAGCATAAAGTTCCACAATGGGAGGTTTTTGAAACATTCTGAGGTAACACATGGCCAGTTAACTGATGTGTGTGTATGTGTAAAGTAGCGAATATTTGTACATACAGTACATAGGCCTGTAACAGTTATCAGTCACAGTTCTGTAGTTCATTGTTGCTTTTTTAAAATGTAGGTCAGGACAAGCACTTTTCCTCAGCCACATCTCATTTCTCAATCTAATTCACTTCTCTAATGCACTCTCCAGCCACCGGCTCCCATTTGGCAGCTGCCCAAACCGGAGCACTTTGCTAATGTGTTTCGCGTCTCTTACAATGTTCAAAAAAGCTCATTAAATATTTGTCCACTAGCTACCAAAAACAGACATTAATTAGCAGTGAGCAGAGCCATTCTCACCTCCATGGGCTCAGACAATTATAGAGTTTTAATACAGGTCAGTGGATTTAAGCATGGGGTTAACTCCCAAAGTTTTACCATATGATTTGGTTATAGTATCTTTTATTAAAGAAATAACGTTATACTTTAATGCTATTAAATGGTGAGGGTTGCATCAGGTAGAGCATCCAGAATAAAACATTTACCAAAAACTAAATTGTGTGTATTAATGCTCCTTCATACCGGATCGGTCACGGCTCGGGTTAACAATGACCGCCACCAGTACTGGTGGCAAACAGGGTACTGGCGGAAATTGGGCTACTGTTTGCCGAAGACGATGAGGAGAAAAGCGTGTGAGGAGACAGAGAGAGAACAGGAGAGTCAACCCTGAATATAGGGACAATGACAGGGAAAGGTAAAGAACTGGCTAATATGATGGAGAGAAGAAAGGTGGATATTTAGTGTGTTCAGGAGACAAAGTGGAAGGTAGCACAGCTCGATGCATTGGTGCAGATAGAAACTGTTCTATCATGGTGTGGATAGGAAGAGAAATGGAGTTGGGTAGTGGTTTGCAGGATGACTCTGGTAGTGAGGAAAAGGGCAAATGTAGAAAAGAGGACAAAATGGTGGAAGTTATGAATGCTGTGAGGAGTTCAGAAAGGAGTTAAGAAAGGCTTTGGGTGGTAGCAAAGATCTTTCAGATGACTGGGTAGCAGCAGCAACAATGATTAGACAGACAGGCAGGAAGGTACTTGGTGAGTCATCTGGGCAGATAAAAGACAGCAAGGAAGTGCAGAAGGTTATTCATAGGAAGAGGTTAACAAAGACAAAATTGGACAGAAGCGGACTGTAGAGAGTAAGCAGGAGTATAAAGAGATGAAGCATAGGACAAAGAGGGATAAAGCAAAGGCAAAGCAGAAGGCCTATGATGAGTTGTACAAGATGTTAGACAGAAATGTTAGAAAGCGCTGTATCGCCTTGCGAGGCAGAGAGATTGAGCGGGAAAATCTGTGCAACATATCAGGGTGATCAAGGATAGAAATGAAAATGTACTGACAGGTAATGAGAGGGTGAGAGAAAGATGGAAGGAGTATTTTGAGGATCTGATGAATGAAGAGAATGACAGGGAAAGAAGAGTGGGTGGCATAGAAATAGTGGAACAGGATATAGTAAAGATTAGCAAGGATGAAGTAAGAAAAGCTTTAAAAAGGATGAAGAAAGGAAAAACTATAGAAACTGATGACATACCAGTAAAGAGGTGGAAATGTATAGGAGAGATATATTTAATGAGATTTTTGAGATGAATTGATGCCTGAGGAATGGAGGTAAAGTGTACTTGTACCGATTTATAAGAAAAAGGGTGATGTGCAATTACAAGGGCATAAAGCTATTGAGTCACACAATGAAGATTTAGGAGAGTTTTTGAAGCTAAGCTTAGACAATTAGTGACTGAGCAGCAGTATAGTTTCATGCCAAGAAAGAGCACCACAAACGCAATCTTTGCTTTGAGAATGCTGATGGAGAAGTATAGAGACGGTCAGAAAGAGCTACACTGTATTTAGAGAAAGCTTATGATAGGGTGCTGAGAAAGGAACTGTGGTGTTATATAAGGAATTCCGGAGTGGCTGAAAAGTATGTTAGAATAGTGCAGGACATGTATGAGAACAGCATGACAGTAGTGGAATGTGCGGTAGGAGTGACGGATAGCTTTAAGGTAAAAGCACTGTATCAAGGATCAGCTCTGAGCCCCCTTCTTGTTTGCTCTGGTTATGGACAGACTAACAGATGAGGTCAGACAGGAATCACCATGGACCATGATGTTCACACATGACATTGTTATCTGTAGTAGGAGCAGGGAAGAGCCAGAAGAGAACTTGGAGATGTGGAAATATGAGCAGAGCTTAAGATGTTGAGGTTCTCATTAGAAGTTACCAGGATGGACAGGGTTAGAAATGAAAACATCAGAGGGAAAGCACAGGTTGGAAAATCGAGAGACAAAGTTAGAGAGGGCAGATTGAGATGGTTTGGCCATGTGCAAAGGAGGGACAGTGGATATATTGGTAGGAAGATCTTACAAATGGAGCTGCCAGGCAGGAGGCAGAGAGGAAGACCAAAGTGGAGATATATATAGATGTGGTCAATGTAGACATGCAGATAGTTGGCGTGAAAACAGAAGATGCAGAGGACAGAGTGAAGTGGAAATGATTACTCACTGTGGTGCCCACTGATAAAATGGAGAATCTGAAAGAAGAAATATGAAGCTGACATTTCATATTTGACTGGTAAACTTTATTCAATTAAAAATATGTACCTTTTGTAAAAAGAGAAAGAATTTGCATAAATATTTGCATTATATCATTAAACGGTCTGTCAGGGTATTGGTCTGCATCAGAGCCCTTTTTGAATTCATTTCCACAGTACATAGAGACCTTAGAGAAACATATATGCTGCCTTCAATATCATTTTTTACAGCTATGTCCATGCATTACAAAATAATACTTCTAGTGAACTTAAGAAATTGCCAACATTTTATTCAGTTAATAGCAATGTTTTCAATGGAACAGTCACAATGCAGCTTTACATAAATGATATACAGTATATAAATATGGTTATTTTTTACCAATGAACAAGCTGGATGGTGACAGAAGAAACCTTTATGAAACCAGACTCAGAAGGGTATCCCATTCTCATTTGGGTGATAACAGATTACAGACCTGAAAAGGAATGTGTAAAATTTACCATCAGTTAGATCAGGCGGGTGTTGGAGACGAAGTCGGCTCGACTCTCAGTGGAAGTGTTTTACCTCAGCAGAAAAAATAGCAAAGAAGGATTTCAAAGAAGTAATTTAAGAACTGCGGCATGTGTTACATTACAAATTCCGCTAGCAAGAGTATAATAGTTAATCCCGCATAACATGAAATGAAAAGTCACTGGATTAGGAACAATGTACTAAAATGGTGATTTAGAGTTTATTACCTAAGCTGTTGTAGCAAAAAATGCATAGCATAACAAGCAGTCCATAAACAAATATGAAGAGGAAAAAGTCCAAAGAACAAACGGTTGCTGATTTTATCTTGTGTGTAGCATGAAATTTAATTGGCTGCAGATGGAGTTAATCAGACTGAAGCTCCTGCATGGAAGGGCAGTCTAAGACAGAGAACGTCACAGAGGCTTTCTATAATGGGCTACCTCTGGGAGCCTTCACTTTTGGGCTCACAAGGACAACTAGGATCTGGGTTATTAGGATAGCGGCAGTAAAAGTCCTCCATCATAATGATCCAGGCTGTTCTTGGCCATGACCCAGCTATTTTGCTTCAGTCCATAACTTTCCAAAGCCACCAAGTATTTTATAATTTTTTGTAGATGATTGGAGTCCATGAGGTCGTTGATCGTTGATGTTGGGGGCCTTACCCTCCAGTAGTCTGCAAGTTGACTGCATGTTCTTGGTGGCTATCCATACTCAGCCACTAGATTGTAAACTGGTTTCTGTCCTTGGCATCTGTCCACTGCCCTCTTGAGTGAGTAGCTAGTGGACAGTAGTGAGAACTGCATGTGTAGTAGTCAGGTTGGCGCGCCACAGGTACAGTGGAGGTTATCCCTGGATACACTGAAATAGGGTGAGTTTGTACACTAACTGCCTTAAGGAGTTCTGTTCCTAATACCTGGCCCAGTCTTGAGGTCGATAGTGGTAGAACATTCTCAGAAATTTAACCAGTTCTTGATTTGCATGCTCAGCTTGTCATTTTGCTTTTGGGTGATACCCAGAGGTAAGGCTTACAGAGAACTTCTCCATGAACTGGGTCCATACTCAGCATGTGAATTAGACTCCAGGATTGGTCACAAAGTCTTTCGGTATGCCAAAGATATGGAACAACTGTTGGAATTTTCCATGGTCGTAGGAAGGCAGATCATGGGAATGAACCGAACCGATTTCAAGAACTGATCCGGGACGACCATTACCTGCCACTGGATACTGGTAAATTGCTCATGAAGTCAACTGCAAAATTAGACCAGGGTCTTCTGAAAATGGGAAGTGGCAACAATGTACCTACAAATGATGTGAATGATGTACATTGGGTTGTGCACACACTGAACATGACCTGACAAACTTATTGATCTCCCTCCCAATATTTGACCACCAGTACTTGTCTACCATCAGGTACGCCAAGTTCCAGGGTCAAGTTCCAAGCATGACATGTGCCCATATGATGAGTTTGCTGCAGAGGTCAGGAGGCACAAACAACCAGCCTGGAGGACAATGGCTAGGGCCTCTATGGTGTTGTCCATCCCTGAGTCAATCTCCCCCGTCATGGCATTGATAAACGTATGGACTGAAACGATTAGTGGGATAAATTCCATAGTGTCCTTTGTGTGTGACAATGCATCAGCAATTGAAAAATAGAAGCATTCAAAAGAAAATTGCCCACCAGGTTTGTCAGGGCACTTACTTTCTTCAAATACTCCAGATTCTTGTGGTCTGTGAAGATAATGAATGGGTGATGGGCACCCTCTAGCCAATACCTCCATTTCTCCTAAGCTAGTTTCACAAGCTCTGTGGAGACGAACACTATGGGGTGCAACCTGTCCTTTAGGAAAGAAAAGCTCCAACCCTGGTGACAGATGAATCTACCTCCACAATTAATGGGACCTCTGGATTAGGTTGTTTGAGCATGGTGGCCATGGCAAAAGCTCCCTTCAAAGCTTGGAATGTCTGGTTAGCGTGAGGGTTCCATTAGATCCACTGGACAAACTTCTGTAAAGGTTGGCAAACGCTAAAAAACTCAGTTCTCGTACTGTGCATGGTTGGGCCCGGGATTACACTGCTTCAACCTTTCTGGGGTTCATAACTACCCCCTCTACTCCAGTGCTGTAGCCAAGAAACTCAGTCTGGTCTTTATGAAATTCACACTTTACTACTTTTACATAAACCTGGTTGTCTACAAGATCTTGAACTACCTTACAGACATGCGAGACATGAGTTTCCATGGAGGGAGAAAAAATCAGAATGTCTTTGTTGCAGGCTATTACGTACCTTCCTAAAATTTTTCGAAAGACCTCATCGATAAAATAATGGTATATGCTAGGAACATGGATATTTTACTGTGACTTTATTTAATCCTCAATAATCTATGCATGGACAAAGTCCTCCTCCCTTCTCCACAAAGAAGAATCTGGCTAATGTTGGGGATGTAGAGTGTCTTATGTAACCAGCCAAAAGATCATCCTTAATGTATCCCTCTATCGCCTTCTTATAAGTGATAGACAAAGCATACATTTTCTTTGAGGAGGTGTACAACCAGGGAGCAAGTCGGAGCAGTCATAGGGTTGTGTAGGGTAACCCTCTGCTTGATATATTCTAAACACGTCCTTGAGATCCTCCGGATAGCAATGAGGGATGTCCACGGGAGCATCAGTGAGAAGTATCTTCAGGGTAGTAGAAATGATCTTGATATGGTTAGGATGAAGTCAGTTCTCAAATGAGAAGAGAGACCAGGACAGAAACTCCTTCAGATGCCAGGAAATCTGCAGGTCATAGTGTTGTAGCCACAGTATCCATGGTTCTACCACCAGCACATACTCAGGAGCATGGTTAGGCTGGGTGAATAGCAGGGCGTCTAGGCAGATGTCCGTCACGATGAGTGTGTCCAGGGAGAAATTTTCATCTCAGCAGGCATGTTCCTGAAGAGGCTCTCGGTAAAGTTTCAGTGCAGGCGTCTTCCACCCACTCAGGGCAGCAATTGTCTAGAACTCCAGAGCATAATCCACTGCCTACTGATTGCCCATGATCAGAAGCTCCCCAAAATCCACCTGGATTATTAAACACAAACTTAAAGTTAATGATAACATTGGTATAGGAGTGTGCTTGCTCACCTAAATTCTTTCAGAAGGCAGAAAAACATACTCTAAAGTCTGTCCGGTCAACACTTATCTTAACTGCCACTTTTTACTTATCCGTAATGGTGCATTTTACATTTACATTTGCAGTATTTAGCAGATTTAGCAAGGTCCTGTTGGGGTAGGAGTAGCACTTCAGTCTTGTCAGGATTCAACTTTAACAGGTGATCCGCCATCCATGCTGATATGTCAACGAGACATGCCAAGATCTTGGTGGAGACTTGAGTGTCTGAGGGAGAAAAGGAAAGAATTAATTGGTTGTCATCAGCATAGAAAAAATAAAAGCCCTGGCACATTTCAGGCTTATGCACACCCCTGTTCAGAGATTTCCTGATCACCTTGAAAACTTCCATCTCCCGTATCGCTGTGCATGTCCCATCCACTTCCTCTACATTTAAAATGAAAGCTTGTTGTATTTGAGCTTTCACTGCTTCCTCCATAGTGCAGTGAAGTCAACTTGTTACAACCTCACACAAAGAATAAGGTGAAAAATGCTATTTTATTCTAGCGCAGTACTTCTTCTTCTTCTTCTTCTTTCGGCCTTTTCCCTGTCACCAGGGGTCGCCACAGCAAGTTCCTCGCATTAGGATCTGGCACATGTTTTACGCCGGATGCCCTTCCTGACGCAACCCTCACCCTTTTGGGCTTAGGACCGGACAATTTAACTTCTCCAATTCACCTACAATGACAATTTAGCATTTCCAATTTACCTAACATGCATGTCTTTGGCCTGTGTAGCGCAGTACAAAATACAAAAATGTAAACAGCACAGAGTGAGCAGGAAACACCAACAAAAAAACAAAACTATAGTAAACTGGCTGAATATGGAAAGCACAGGGATCACAAACCAACTAAGAAATCACAGGCTTTGCCGTCACTCTGGTATAATTAATCATAAAAAAGAAGTCACTTGATTAGG
The DNA here is from genome assembly GCA_028565295.1 of Aspidoras spilotus. Classification (NCBI taxonomy): domain Eukaryota; kingdom Metazoa; phylum Chordata; class Actinopteri; order Siluriformes; family Callichthyidae; genus Aspidoras; species Aspidoras spilotus. The sequence continues at coordinate 15,062 of JAOUQV010233191.1, forward strand.
AACAACATTCTAAACAGGGATCCAGAGATCATTCACGCAGGATACTGCAGCAAAAACACGTAGCATAACAAGTCCATAAACATGAATATGAAGAGAATATAGTCCAAGACCAAAACACCAAATTTCACTAAACCTGACATGAATCCTGGTTAGTTTGTTGACTCACAGGACACCAGTCTGAGTGGTCCTTTAATCCTGTGTGTAGTGTGGCAGTTAATTGGCTACAGGTGGAATTAATCAGACTGTTGTTATTGCAGGGAGGGGAAGCCTAAGGCAGAGAACTTTACATTGTTAAATAAAATTAATAAAAATGGATAAAATAGATAAATAGGGTACTTACAATCAAACTTTGAAACATATTTAACTGGCTGCAGATCAGTTTTTACTAAAATACTAAATATGGGGAATGCGCTTAAAAAACACAGATACAGAACAAAACACCTCACATGACTCTGAGGCATTGTAATGACTGTTGCCATTCTATTTACTTCCCTCTCATATCTTCAGGCATTGCTGAATACCATTCTGTAGTTTGCAGTCAAAGTTCCCTCAAGAGGAGCCAGTCTCGAATGAGGCCTTCGGACAAGAGCCCAAGTGGGTCAGATATGTTGGTTACTGTTGAAATAATGCCTCTTCTTGTGTCAGGTTTGTCTGTTGGTGGAATATAAAAAGTGAGATAGTCTGACATTATGTTCCATTTTATGCCAAGGCTTCACTGATCAGGAAGGTCATTCCTAAACAGGTCCAGATGTTGGAGATATTTAGCACGGTCCTCTACTGGAAAAGACATGAACACACATTCTTTAGTCCACTATGTCATTTGTGGGATTGTTTTCCTTATGCCACACAAATCTAAACACATCCCTACAGTCCTCTCATACCAAAAAGCAATAAAACATATGTTGAATATGAGCAGTTATTGCAACTTTATGCTTACAAAACCTCACTAGCACACCCAATAGACAGTTGTTTAGGTTCTGTTAACAACACATTGTTGTAGGTTCTTTAGGTGGCTAATCTCTCTTATAGTCTATTATTGGGCCAATGCTCATTGGTGTATCTAGATAGGCCAGTCCATGAAAGTAACCATCTTCTTTGCTGAATTTATGTCCAACAGTAAATCACATAACTTAATTTTTTCTCTGGGCCCTTTTTTGGGGATCAGGTCGTGTTTTGTGATGAGAGCACTCTCTATGACTTCCGAAGATCCATAGGTCTCTTCTTACTTAACCCATATTAACTGTAATGCAACATATGGCTTGTGTATATTGGCTGCTTTAATACAACATGCATGTTTGATTTACTTGGGGCCCAGTGATTAAATCAGTAGGTAGATTTCTTCTCCAGGTTTAAGACTCTCAGTATCATTCATAAATGATGATTTCCAAGATAAATCTGGTTAGTCATTGAACTTGGTAAGCTTGGATATTAACAACTGGCTCCTTTTATTTTGCAAGTGATACTCATATATTGCAAGTGATACAGGCGAGTGATACTGGGTGCTAACAGTAGGTGCTAACAAATTATAACACACCCTTGCACACACCAAGGGCCACTTTGAAGAAACCAGTTAACCTAAGATGCATGTATTTAAAATGTAGGAAGAAACTGGAGTATCTAGAGAAAACACAAACATTGGGATAACTCTACATAGAAATTTCCCAGGTCGCCCCACCAAGTGATCGAACCGGAGTCCTTTATGCTGTAAAGGCAACAGCACTATCACTGCTCCACCGTGCATGTGTAATTATTGTATAGTACAATATGATCATTTTAAATGCATAAAAAGACATTACTTAAACCAAATTAAATACATATGAATCAGTGTTTGAGTAATTATAGGAAAATATGCCATTTTCCATTCAAAAAATAATTAATTAAATATGATTTAAAATATACATTTCTCATATATATATATGTATAAACATATATATATATATAACATAAATATATATAAAAATATTTTTGGAATTTCTTTTTAATTTCTTGGTTAAGTATATTCATTTGCAATAAGCAATTTCATAGGACGAGTTATGAAAGGAAAGCTATAACACTCTTATCACTTCAGTGAATAATTGTAACAGAGTTGACAGTAACATAGTGGAGAAAATCTGATATTGGCAGCACTGATGGCATAGTTTCCTCAAAAAACTAATCTGCTTACTGACAACTGTCATTGTGCTTCTGTAATTTACTGGTAGTTGTGTAACTGGGATTGAAAATCCTCCCTGTGTCACTGTGTCTTTGTGTGTGTGACAGGTAAATTGGCGTTCCAGAGAAGCACTTCCACCAATGGTGTAAAGCTGAATCCCATTTCTGATTTGTATTAGTTTATTTTTAAATATGAGTCAGAAATGGAGTTCTGCGCACATTAATTTTCAATGTATGAATGTGTGTCCATTTGTGTTGGCCGGTGTTCTCTGTCTTTTATTTAATGTTTAGTGTTTTTTTTCTGCTTGTCTTTTCACATCTGCTGGTTCCAGTGGATATTTGGACAGACACCTTGTGACGTCATCAACGTGTGCCGCTAGATACAACTGCTACAGGAGATATCATCAATTGAAGCTAAGTTTATCACTTGCTTTTCCTTATTTTTTATAAAATTAATACTCAAATCCGCACTGAGACAATATAAAACACACATTCACCAATGTTATAGAGTTCAGGGCTTAACGGTTTTTAGTTTTCATCTGTTTACAGATGTTTAGCCTGTCTTCCTCCATCATTAGTGATAATTATATCTGCACTCTATAATAATACAATGATACAATAATGTAATACAATAATTTCCCTCTAAGACTCTGATGGAGAAAATATAGTTTAATAGGTGCAAATCCAGTAGAAGGTTAGTAAAAATGATAGCAGTACTGTGACGTTAAGGAAAATATGGATGCCTTAGATGAGAAGCTCATCCTCACCGGAATTAGAGCCCTTGCAGCGGGGCTAATAGGTGATGACCTGCAGTATACTTGCAAAGTCAAGCTGAGTCTTGCCTATGAGAGCACCACTCCTCTTTGTTTCACGTGTCCAACAGGTTCGCTCTCCTTAGTGAGATGCCCGCTGAGAAACCTGAAAGAGCTCTGGTTATAGGAGACTCTATAATAAGGCACGTGAAAGTAACTAGGCCTTGTAGAGTGTTAGTACTGGGAGCCAGGGCGCCAGACATAGCAGGTGATCTTAGATTCTTAGCAACCACAGTTTTTCATGTTGGAGATAATGATATATGCCTTTGACAGTCAGAGGTTACCAAGAATAATATTATAGAGGTGTGTAAATTAGTGAAGGTGATAGGCGATGAAGTAATATGCATGGTGATGTAACTTATAGCAGGCTATGGTCACTGAACTTCTGGATGTCCAAGTGGTGCCCAGAAAACAATGTAGGCTTCATAGGTAATTAGAGTAATTTTAAGGGTAAGACTGGCCTATTAGGGCAGGACGGTATCATCCCATTTGGGAAGGTGCCGCTCTTGTATCTTTCACCATATTGTAATAGGACCCACTCATAAGGGCGGTCACACAACTGATGTAATTGTGTTAGGACAAAATATAGACAATATAGTTACAATTCCACAGTCTGATTTTATTTCAGACCATTATCACATCAATTTTATTTATAACGCTCTTTTAACAATGGGCATTGTCCCAAAGCAGCTTACAGAAAACGTTTTATCCCAAATGAGCAAGCCGGTGCTGACGGCGATGGCGGCAAGGAAAGACTCCCTGAGTAAGGAAGAAACCTTGAAAGGAACCCATCCTCATTTGGTGATGTGATGCAATCTAAGAATAATATATAACATTAATATAACATAATATAATTATATATATATATATATATATATATATATATATTGTTATAAAATAAAGAAAGAGAAAGGAAATAAAAAGAGTTAGACACGATCAACTATCTAATGGACAATTCAAACACAAGTTGTGTAGCGTTTCACGCCAGTACAGGTTCAAACAATAAATTTACAAGTACTAGAAAGACCTCCCAAATTTATCAACTCTGATTGTATTGCCCTCCAACCCCACTGAGCTTAATCAGACAGCTCATCACATAGAGTCAATATTTTGTTGTACTCTGTATAGCGAATCCCCACTTAAAATAAGATTAATTAAAGAAAAAAAGAGCACTTTGTTAAAATAACTTCACACGGACCTTGATTACATGAGTAATCCAAGTAAACTATATGTCACTTTATACCAGAGACTATCCTACTTTAATCCTCTCCAAGAGACATAATTAATTTCACTAGTTTCATCATCAGAATCTACAACATCTATTAGATCCCATACCCATAACTTTACTCAAAGATATACTACCGGAAATAATCAAACCTCTCATTAAAATGATTATTTCTTACTAAGTACTAGCTCCGTACTCAGTACTGTCCCTAAATCATATAAATTAGCAGTTATCAAACCTATGATTAAAAAAACCTTACATTGACTCTACCAGCTGTAGATTCATAGACGAATATCTAACTTCCCTCTCCTCTCCAAGATCCTAAAAAATGTTGTCAGAAAAATTGTTGGTCAGGATTTAGGCCCATCATAGCACAAAGACAACACTGTTGTAAATGATTTGCTACTGACCTCTGATTAGGGTTATGTTGCTTTATCTAAGCGCAGCTTTTGACAACATCAATCACGCTATTCTTCTTCATAGGCTAGAAAATATTTTTAGAATTAATGGAACAGCCCTGTCCTGGTTTAGGTTTTATATAAATGAACGTTATCAGTTTGTAGATGTAAATGGCCACCACTCTATGCACAGCAGGGTAAAGTTTGGTGTCCCACAATGTTCTGTCTTAGGCCCATTACTATTTATTATATATTAGACTCTAATTTACTTAGTTAAGGAATGTGTGAAGGTCATTAGACAGTGGATGTTAAACAGTTTTCTTTTACTTAATTCTGATCAAACTGAAATACTGGTATTATGACCAAAGGCAGCTAGAAGTAACGTTTCTAATACTTTTTTATCTCTGGATGGTCTTTTAATTACTCCATGTACAGCTGTAAAAGACCTTGGTGTAATTATTATTCAAGTCTTTCCTTTGAATTTAATGTAGATAATACCACCATGACAGCATACTTTCATCTTATAAACATTGCTAAGAAACTTGTCCATGCATATGTTACCTCTAGGTTGGATTACTGTAATGCTCTGTTGTCTTGTTCCAGTAGATGGAAAAACAAACTGCAGTTAGTTCGGAAAGCAGCAGCCAGAAATACCCAAAAACCCAAAAATATGAACATATTACCCCTGTCTTATCCATACTGCACTGGCTACTGTTCAAATTTACTATAAAATACATATGCTTTGCTTATAAGCTAGTAAACAATCTCACGCCACAGTGCCTTATTGAACTTCTAGTTTCTTATGATCCACCATGCCCACTTTGATCATAGGTGCAGGAAATTTGCTGATACCTCATATTATGAGGGCTACAGCAGGGGGCAGATCATTCTCTTATAGAGCCACACATCTATGAAATAGCCTTTCAGTTAGTGTTCGGGACTCAGACACAATATCCGTCTTCAAGTCTAGACTAAAAGCGTTTTTATTTAGCAAGAGATATTCATAGTCCCCTATTGTTCAAGGCCACAGCTAGAGGGTTCATGATCATAGTGTTTTGGTAAACTGAGATGTTTGGATGCTGTCGTCCAGCCACTCTCACAAGATCACTTAGGTTTGTTGGCATTGTCTCATGTCTCGTGTCACCTTCTGGTTTTTACTTTCTGAATTTTCTTCTTGCTTTCTGCACAACTTGTTTTTGGATTGATCATTAGATCGCTGATTGTATCTAACTCTCTTTATTCTCTTTATATACCTTTGGGATTTCCTCTGACTGCACATTCACTTTAATTATTATTATTCTAAATGTTATTTATTGTTCTTAGTGATAGAATTATGTATTAGATATATACAGATTGTATTGTATCACCCAAATGAGAATGGGTTCCCTTATGAATATGGTTCTTCTCAATGTTTCTTTCTTACTTCCTTTAGGGAGTTTTTTCTTGCCGCCGTTGCTCATCTGTCATAAAACGTCTTTAAAAAAGCTGCTTTGGGATGATGTCCATTGTTAAAAGCACTTATAAGTAAAATTCAATTGAACTGAGAACCAGCAGCCCCCTGATACCGTGTCCTCACCTGCCATATTCCTCATCTAATCCCACTAATCCTGTCTGATATAATCCTGACTGTTTGTCTTTTTTGTCATAGGGTTCTTGTTTTTTGTTAAAGAATATGTTTCTGTCAGTGCTCTGTGTTTATTGTACGGTATGGCAATGCCTTAGTTACTTTATTTTTAACTTGATTTTAAAAGTAACTAATTTAGATTTACAAATTACTTTATCAGGTACATTTAGCAGATGCTTAACAATGACCACCCCACAGCCTCAACCTAAAATTGACAACCAGTTTTGCTGAAACTCTCTTTATTGGAAGTGCAAGTAAAATAAAAAAAATGTCAAATAATTGTCACATAGGCCAGACGACACTCCCAAAGTCACATAGCCCAGACGTTACTCCCCGAGGACAAGACACAGGAAGAAAGCAAAAATAACTTTTAACTCAGAAAAATGACTAAAATAGTAACAGTGACTTGGATAAGTAACTAATCTGATTACTAGATTGGAAATAGTAACTTGTTAGATTACTAAAAGTGTTCAGATTACTAAGTAACACATCAGTGATACCACTGATTGTCAGAAATTTCTAACTATGTGGTTAGCACCAGATTGTGTGCATATGAAATTGTCAGGAATGCTGTTATATATGAATATATACATTTTTACCCAGACACCAGTGCATTACATTACTTTTCATAATGTTATAGTAACATTGTTAAAACATGAGTGTATCCTCCACCATCAGATAGAGCACTACTCAAACAAATTTTATTAAAACGTTATAGGCTCACATTTATGTAAAGACCCCACACACACTAAAGTGGAGACAAGTGCAATTTCTATTTTACGCACATAAAAAATACGAGCAGCACAAAGACTTGGGAATATAAAAAACAAGACAAACAGGAATAAACTACAACAAAAAATGGCCGATGGCAACTCCCAAAAGATATGCAGGTAAACAACACAAGCTGGGATTCCACAACACTCTGTAAAACACACAAAAAGAACAAATATATAAGCACGGAGTTAACATTGTTGAGCAAAGGCAAATAAGAGAAAAAAAATAAACACAGCACTAACAAAACTAAACTATAATTATTCTATAAGATGCTACGTGCACTTGAATAAACATGAAAATGACAAAATAGTCCAGCATGAAATATTCATGTTAATCCGTGAGGAACTCTAATCAGACTGCTGTTTAAGTATGTTTTCTGGCTTTTTCCCTCTGGGCCTACCGGGTCTATGAGGAGCTGGCTTTTGGGGATACCTCTGGTGGCAATCCTCTATGAATATGGGATCCAAGATACCGTCAGCCATGTCCTAACTGTTTTCCTATTAACTATACCCTTCCCAGGCAACCAGGTATTGGAGCTGCCTCTGTCATAGTCGGGGGTCCAGGAGCTCTTTGTAAAAATGGCATCATTATCGATTTCTACAGGTCTGGGCGGTGCTTGTTAGTTATCCATGTCTGGGGTAGGGATAGCATAAAGATACTTTATTGAGTCCTCGATAATCGATACATGGCAGAATCCACCTCCTTTTTTTCCATAAGACAAAACCTGCTGTAGCTGGTAACATGGAGTGATGAATGTATGTGGCTGCCAAGCCTTCTTGTATTTAGTTCAACGTGGCTTTCTTTTCTGGCAGTGACAGGGCATAGACTTTGTTTCTGGGAGGGATACATTCAGGAAGATGGTCGATTTTGCAGTCAAACTCCCTATGTGGGGGAAGTCGTAGGCTTGTGGTTAAGGAACCGGCCTTGCGACCGGAAGGTCCCTAGTTCGATTCCAAGTACCGACAAGTCATGGCTGAAGTGCCCCTGGGCAAGGCACCTAACCCCCAATTGCTCCCCGGGCGCTGTGCTGGCTGCTCACTGCTAAATGCAGAAGACCAATTCCACTGTGTGTAAACATAGTGGCAAAATGTATCACTTTCTCTTTCCTTCTGCCTTCCTTTTGCTGAAAGCCTCCTGGAGATTTGCATAAAATTCTGGGATGACTAAAGGTCCTCGGATGACCTTCTCCACCACAGATCAGTACCAAGCATCCAACAGCCACCACTTCCAGAGCCTGAATCAATGGTGCTGTGTCCATCCAGAGATTCTAAGTAGCAACAAGCAGCCTCACCTTCATGATTTTAGTACGCTGAGAAAACCTTGATATAGTTCAGGCTTACCGCTGTAGTGTTCAGAAAGAGAAGCAGGATGTTTATCTTTCTGATCAGGAAGCAAGATTCCCAGCTGCATGAAAACTTCCATTTTCTGCAGAGTGCCGTGACTCCTACAACTGCAGTGCACCTAATAATAACGCTTGTTAGATCTGCGTTTTGCCTGCTGCCTCCATGTTGGCGGGTTAACCTGTTACGAACCCTGCACACACTAAAGTGCAGACAAGTGCAATTTTAATTTTGCACACACAAAAACATGAGCAGCACAGAGTGTCTGGAATAAACAAAACAAAGTAGGAACAAACTCTAATCAGACTGGTGTTTAAGCACTCTCAGGGGCTCAGCGAATCCCAGCATGGAATTGTGATATGATGCCACAGCTTCATGGAATGGGTTTCCATGGTCAAGCAGCTTAATATGAGTCGTTCGAGCGTTTTCTCTTTAGACTATTTATTAGTGTTTTTGACCTTTGCTTGTTTTCCGCTTATGATTTTTCTATATGTGTTTTGGGTTTTGTGTCATCCCGATTTCTTTTAATTTAGCTCTCTGCATTAAACCCTGCTTGTTTTACTTCCGCATGCATCTGATTTTCTGGTTCGCACTACAAAATACTTTCAGAGATCTTAAAAACTCTAGGAGACTATGGACAAATGCTTGAGGAACATCACACCATGTTTTACACAGTCAGTAAAGTGGTGGGAGTATTAACAAAACAGCAAGGTGAGCAACAACAGCAGCTTTATAAGACTTCAGAGAGTTGTAATGAGATCACCACTAAGTTACAAGCATTAGGGTTCTCTTTTTGCCTTCCATTTCCACACCAGTTAATCCACTTTTCGTTCATCTGCACCTCTCCTAAACCGATAAATTTGATGGTTCTCCGTAACTGTCAAGGTTTTTTGTTACAGTGCTCTATTTTTCGCCACTCCCCTGTGCTCTGATAATTCCAACATACCAGTTGTGATATCTTATTTATTAGATTGGGCCATTGGCCGTGTGGTCTAAGCTACAGTTTATAAAGCATTTATTGCTGAATTTAAATCTGCTTTTCTCATCCTCATGTGGGGCGATCACAACATTTGCAAGAGTACATGTTCTGTGACTAAATTTGCTCTTGAGTTTTGCATATTGAGAGATGGATTAAATGAATCGGCACATATTGTGACACTTCAAAACTGTCTGGACCAAGAAATATTGTCTGAACTGGTGTGTAAGGATGGTGAACTTTCTTTGGATCAATTCATTTCTTGATTCAATATTCAATATTCTATAGATCTTGTAGATGGTGCTAAACTTCCTAAATCTAAGGTCTACCTCTTAATCCAAGAAGAGGAGAAAACTATGCATAACTATGTTAAAGAGGCTTTGGACCAAGGGTTTATCTGTCCTTCAGTTAATTGTCAAGGGAAGAGTTTAACCGTTCTTCATTTTCCTTTCTGGGCTACAAGTATTTAAAATAATTATGCATATTGTTTTTTTTCTCCCAGTTGAATGTCAGTATCACATATCCCACGAGGCACCATCAGATTGGTCAAGATACCTACCTTACGTGGAAATATCAGAGAACTCCCTTATCAGTTCTAGTAGTAGTATTACCCCATCCAGTGTATCCTATGCTACCAGCCTCCTTTGATGCCCTTGTCATCAACACCATCAGATATCCCTGCAGTCGACAAGTGGATGCAATGTAGCAAGCATGTTTAGGAGTCAATACATCAGAGGATTGAGAATGTCCTACAGACACACAAACAACAGGCTTATCAACGTTGAGGGGATACACTGACCTACCATACAGGGAGAGAGTCTGGCTATTTACTAGCTGGCTATCTAATTTGGCATTTGCCAATATACATAAATATATATAAATATTTATTAGTAAATAATTTATTAGTATGGTGTAGGGCCTCCTTTTGCGGCCAATACAGCGTCAATTAGTCTTGGAAATGACACATACAATTTGTCAGATGGATTTTAAGCCATTCTTCTTGCAGGATAGTGGCCAGGTCACTACGTGATGCTGGTAGAGGAAAACGTTTCCTGACT
>JAOUQV010233829.1:0-14345 GCA_028565295.1 Aspidoras spilotus
TAGACAATATAGTTATACTTCTACAGTCTGATCTTATTTCAGACCATTATCTTATCTCATTTAAAATTACTATGTATTAGAATAGTAGTGTTTCATGCCAGTATAGGTTCAAATGCACATTAACAACAAGTTCTGCAGATAATTGTTAGTAAACTTTGTTTGTATCACCCTCCAAACCCACTGAGCGTAATCAGGCAACTGAGCACCTAGAGTCAATACGCTGCTGTACTCTGGATAGTGTAGCCCCAACTAAAAAACGACTAATTAAAGAGAAAAAACTAGCACCGTGGTATAATGATTTCACACGGACCCTAAAAGAGACCAATAGGAAACTAGAACGTTAATGGCATCAGACAAATCTTTTTGTGCATCTAACAGCATGGAAGGAGAGTCTTATAAACTATAGGAAAGCTCTTAGTGCTGCTAGGGCAAAAAACTTCTCCTCGCTAATAGAAGAAAACAAAAATAATCCTCGCTTTTATTTAACACCATAGCAAAAATAACTAGGAAAAATACCACTTCTGAAGCGTTCCCACCATCAGGTTGTAGTTGCGACAACTTTATGAACTTTTTTAGTAATAAAGTTGAAAATATATGGCACAAAATCAATACTGTAAATCTCAATCCTAGTAATCAAAGTCAACTAGATGCCAATATATTTACTATAGACCAGAGATTATCATACTTCAATCCACTCCAAGAGACAGAGTTAATTTCATTAGTTTCATCATGAAAATCTACAAAATCCATATTAGATCCCATACCCACAACGTTACTCAAAAATGTATTACCGGAAATAATCTAGCCTCTCATAAAAATTATCAATTCCTCACTCAGTACTGGCCATGTCCCTAGTTCATTTACATTAGCAGTTATCAAACCTCTGATTAAAAAACCTAATCTTGACCCTGCCAGCTGTCAAATTATAGACCAATATCTAACCTTCCCTTCCTCTCCAAGATCCTAGAAAAGGTTGTAGCGCAGCAGTTATGTTCATACCTGATTAAAAATAATATCTTTGAAAATTGTCAGTCAGGATTTAGGCCCCATCATAGCACAGAGACGGCACTGGTTAAAGTTGTAAATGAATTGCTACTGGCCTCTGATCGTTATGTTTCTATGCTTATATTGCTTGAACTTAGTGCAGCTTTTGACACCATCAATCAGGCTATTTTTCTTTATAGGCTAGAAAACGTTGTTGGAATTAAAGGAACGGCCCTGTCATGGTTCAGGTCTTATTTGACTGACCGTTATCAATTTGTAGATGTAAATGACAACTATTCTATGAGAAGTAGGGTAAGGTTTGGTGTCCCACAAGGTTCTGTCTTAGGCCAGTTACTATTTTCTATATATATATGCTACCTCTGGGTAATATTATTCGCAAGCATGATATCAACTTCCACTGTTATGCTGATGATACGCAGTTATATGTGTCAGCCAATCCTGATGACAGACACCAACTTACTCGAGTTGAGGTATGTGTGAAGGACATCAGACGGTGGATGTTAAACAATTTTCTTTTACTTAACTCTGAGAAAACTGAAGTACTGGTGTTAGGACCACAGGCAGCTTGAAGTAAAGTTCTGATATTTTACTGTCTCTGGGTGGGGTTTCAATTACACCATGTACAGATGTAAAAGACCTTGGTGTGATTATTGATTCTAACCTTTCCTATGAGCACATCACCCCTGTCTTATCCACACTGCACTGGCTACCGGTCAAATTTCGTACTGATTATAAGATACTTTTGCTTGCTTACAAATCAGTTAATGGTCTTGCACCACAGTATCAAAATGTTCAGGCTATTTGCTAATACTTCGTATTATGAGGACTACAGCAGAGGGCTCTCTTATCATTCTCTTATTCGAGCCCCACATTTAGTCTTCCAGTTAGTGTTCGGAACTCAGACACAATCTCAGTCTTCAAAGCATATCCTTCATAGTCCCCTATAGTTCAGGGCTCAGAGCTGGAGGGTTCATGGTCACCAAGTGTTTTGGTAAACTAGGATGTATGGATGCTGTCGCCCGGCCACTCTCACGAGTTCACTCAGGTTTGTTGACAGTGGAGTGGCTGACTGCTTTATGTCCCAGGGCTCCCTCATGTCTGTTTCACCTTCTGGTTGTACGCTGTAGTTATGCTGCCATAGTGCTAGTCTGCCGGAGTTTCAGGCGGATTCCCTCCGACTGCCCATTCACTTCATTATTATGCTAAATGTTATATATCATTGTTAGTTATGGAATTATGTATATGGTATGTATGTTTTGTGTATGCGTGTATATATGTATGTGTGTATATATTATTGTTATATTAATGTTATATATTATTGTTGTTATAGAATTATGTATAAGATGTATGTTTTGTATGTTATATATATTAAGTATATATTGTTATATTCTGATTGTTGGTTATAGAATTATGTATTATATGTATGTTATGTATATATTATATATTAATGTTATATCATTATTGTTATATACTATTGTTAGTTATAGAGCCATGTATTATATGTATACAGATTACATCACCCAAATGAGGATGGTTTCCCTTACGAGTCTGGTTCCTCTCAAGGTTTCTTCCTTATTTACTCAGGGAGTTTTGTAAAGCTGCTTTGGGACAATGCTTATTGTTAAAAGCACTTTAACAATAAGCATTAACTAGATTCGACACTAACTAAACCCTCTTGCTGATGTAGTCGATGATGCATTTATCATATGTCTTTTGAACATGTGCAGGTATGCATATGCTACATCCTCATGCATTCCTGACAAGGACATTTACAGATATTTTGGTTGTTCTTGTGCCAAAACTCAAACAATAGTCTCACCAGCTAGTGCATGTACTTATATTAGTCGACTCGATGTTGTGCACTGAACCCCTCATTTTAAAAAAATATTAATTTAGAAACCTCACTGCAGCCCATGCTCCCTGTCCTCATGAGTGGGGTTGTGATTGCTTTTGGTCTGGAACATTCTCGATGACCTTATGTCAAGGGTGACAATGCTAGAATAGCTCCAGATCGCTCTCTGACTCATAGATACACTCAAGCTTCTCCATCGTGCTGTAGAGATCCCAGGAGAGTATAATATATACTGGTGCATCTCAATAAATCAGATTATCATCAAGAAGTAATATATTTTCAGTAATTTAATACGAACAGCAAAATGCATACATTACAAAAACACAGTGATCTATTTCAAGTGTTTACTTCTGTTACTGTTGATTATTATGTCTTACAGCCAATGAACACTCAAAATCATTAACTCAGAAAATTAGAATATTTAACACAAAACACCTCCAAAGTCTTCCTAAGTTTTAAAAATAGATTGGCTGTAATTGACACACTCTACAAGGAGGTTATGCCACAAGCCATTGCTAAAAAGCTGGATGTTTATAGAGTTCTGTATCCAAGCATATTAAAGTGGTGTAGAAAAAGTTGCACAAGCAACTGGGATAGCCCCAGCCTTGAAAGGATCGTCAAGAAAAGGCCAATTGAAAGTTTGGGGGAGATTGGAGGGAGTGGACTGCTGCTAGAGTCAGTGATTCAAGAGCCACCACACACAGACGTATCCAAAACATGGGCTAAAACTGTCGCATTTATTGTATCAAACCACTCATGACCAAGAGACAATGCCAGAAGTGACTTACCTGGGCCAGGGATAAAAACTGGACTGTTGCTCATTGGTCCAACGTGTTGATTTAAGATGAAAGCAAATTTTGCATTTCATTTAGAAATCAAAAGTCTGTAGTGAAGAGAAACAAAATCCAAGCCAAGCCACTTGAGGTTCTGTGTGAAGTTTCCAGAATCAGTAATGGTTTGGACAGTCATGTCATCTGCTAATGTAGGTCCACTGTGTTATATCAAGACTAAAGTAGAGATCGAAATTTTATTGTCCAGCACTGTCCACACTGATAAAATTACCAATACCTGGTTTAATAACCACTGTATCACTTTGTTTGATTGGCCATCAAACTCGCCAACAATGAGCCAACAATGCAGACGAACTAAAGACTGCTATTAAAGCAACCTGGGCTTCCATAACACCTCAGCATTGCCACAAGCCGATCGCCTCCATGCCATGCAACATTGATGCAGCAATTCATGCAAAAGGAGCCCCAAACAAGTATTGAGTGCATTTACTGTACATACTTTTCAGTAGGCCAAAATATCTAGTTTAGTTGGTATAATATTCTAATTTTCTGAGATAATTATTTTGTGTTTTTATTGGCTGTAAGCAATAATTATCAACATTAACAGAATTAAAACTTGAAATAAATCACTCCGTTTGTAATGAATCGATATATTGTGTTCATTTCATTGTTTGTATTGAATTACTGAAATAAATAAACTTTTGATGATATTCTAATTTATTGAATTGCACCTGTATATACAGGATAGAAACATGAAGTTTATATAATTATTATGTTTTTTTTTCTTTTTGTATTTTTTTCTTCCAAACCTGGATGTTCCATTTTGAAATATTTACAGTGGATATAAAAAGTCTACACACCCCTGTTCAAATGGCAGGTTTTTGTGATGTAAAAAAATGACAGCAAGCCAAATATTTTTACAACTTTGTCCACCTTTAATGTGACCTATAACCTGAAGAATGCAATTGAAAAATAAACTGAAACCTTTCAGGGAGGTGAAGTAAAATAAACAACCAAGATAATGTTGCATAAGAGTCCACACCCTTTTAGAACTGGGGGTGTGGCTGTGTTGAAATGTAACCAATTACATTCAAACTCGTGTTAAATTCGAGTCAGCACACACCTCTGATAAACCCCAAATAAAGTTCAGCTGTTCTAGTAGGCTTGTTCTGACATAATTCCAAAAAGTATATTTGGCGCAGAAACATCACCAGAAGAACACCATACCTACAGTGAAGCATGATGGTGGCAGCTTTTTTTTCTTCAGCTGGAACTGGGGCCTTAGTCAAGGTGGACAAAATTATGAACAGTTTCAAATACCAGTGAGTGTTGGCACAAAACCTTCGGCCTTCTGTTAGAAAGCTGAAGATGAAGAGAAATGTCATCTTTCAGCATGACAATGACCCAAAGCACACATCTAAATCAACAAAAGAATAGCTTCACTGGAATAAGATTAAGGCTTTGGAATGGCCTAGCCAGTGTCCGGACCTGAATCCCATCGAAGATCTGTGGGGCGATCTGAAGAGGGCTGTGTACAGGAGATGCCCTCGCAATCTATTGAATTTAGATCAGTTTTGCAAAGAAAGGTGGGCAAATATTGCCACATCAAGATGTGCCACGCTGATAGTGCTGTAATAAAAGCCAAAAGTGTTGCAACAAAGTATCACGGTTTACATACGGATGTACATATTTACGGGTGTAAATATTTATGCAACCAGTTTTTTATTGTATATATTTTTTTTGCTTTATAAATATTTCAGTTTATTTTTTAATTGCATTGTACAGGTTATAGGGCACATTAAAGGTGGACAAAGTTGTACAAATATTTGTTTTGTTGTAACATCACACAAACTTGGCATTTAAACAGGGGTGCGTAGACTTTTTATATCCACTGTATAACTGGTATTAATGGTTAGCATGGTAATCAGATCTTTTTAAGCTAAGAAAGCTAACTGCTGGGTGGAAACATGCTTACCTCCTACAATATGTGGCTGTGCTAAATAGAGAAATACTGAATGATCACCGGATTGGGAACAGGATGATCCACCTTCCTGATTAATTATAACACAGTCAGGGAGGGAAATCTCCTCCATATTCAAGTCGACCAAAGATCGCAGCAGCTATGCTAGTTCAGCTCGCTAGTCTGACATTCACTTCTTGAATTAACCACACATTCACAGCCGGACTGTAACCGTTGCCTGAATGATTGTTGATGGTCCCTCCACTCTTAGAACACTCGTGATACCACAGTAAAGTAACAACACACAATTGACAAAATGTTGCTTCTGGGAACACATAATGTGGTGGACAATTCCCTACGTAAGAATAATGTGAAGTAGTCCTAAAATTGGCAGCCTGTGAGTTTATAAACACACAGACCTTGGTACAAGGAGGACACAACAAAATATATTCATTGACTTTTCAATATACCTTCTGAGTTGTGGAACGTGAGTAAGCGTTTTACCTGTAACCACTACGCAGGACTCCATCTCCTGCCTCCTATCCTTGCAAATGATCACCACAAAATGTGTGTGAATTAGCTTGCCCTCCATTAGCCTCAGAAACGTGTTTGCCAGTGCCTCTGATAATGAGGCTGCTCCGTCCAATACTAGAACAGTGTCACCACTGGAGCTGGTAGCCAGCTTGGCCAGCCAAGGTAGCTGAGATGGTGTAAGAGGCTGTGCCAGGCCAGGCAGTGGAGCAGGTAACTGGACATGACTTTGCTGGTATTGATGGATTTCAGTTGTGTGTGACTCACGCCAAGAACGTATAAGGATCTGCTCCAGGTCTTCCATCAAGGGTATCTGGTCTGGACCTATTATCAGACATGATGTTCACACTTGCACAAATGTATCTGCACCATATGACAGTAATATCTACAATACAACTACATAGTGACATAAAATTACAAAATAAATTTGACATGCAGTACAAAAAAGCAAAAACTGAACCAGAAAATAGCATCTGTTTAAAACACAAACACATCAAAAATATCTGTGGTATATGGTGGCATAGATTATACTCTAATTGTTAACGAGAAACCTAGAAATGTGGCAAGTACACTGAAATATACTCAAGTATTAGGATCACATGTACATTTGTTAGTTCATGTAATTATTTAAATCACTAAATCAATTACAAAATCATAATAAAACTGATCGGAAAATTCAGGTAATGCTGGAATCATCCAACAGATAAAAATATGATCTCATTAATTTTATTATCTGAAGAACAAAAACAGGGCCTGCACAATGTAGTGGGCTCAGGCTCCCTAAAACTCACTCTATATTACAGGCTGGTGTAAGTGTTGTAAGGAATGTTTCCATGGCAGACTTTGGGTGCATATATTCTAATCAGTAACTGATTTATTGCCACAGTCTATATGAGTACTACTGCTGATCAGGTGCATCCCATTATGATCACAATTTACCTATACCCTACTGGCGACTTCAATGTTCTTCAGCAGTCATCAGATCTCAACCCATATGCTATGTTGTAGAATGTGAGATTTGAAGCATTAAATTTCGCGTGAAAACTATGGAGAAATTGTGTATTAAAATCATGACAAAAGTAAAGTGAGTGGAGTTTATGCCACAAAGAACTGATTTCAAGTGTCTACACAGGCTTTACCCAATGTAATTATAGTGTTAATTATACAGTGCTCAGTCTGTGTATATTTCTTTTATCACAATGTTGTCACTAGCATATACATTATGTCATATTATATTAGATTTTCTCAATATAAAACTGACAGAGTCTAAACATTTTGTCAATTTTTTTGAAATTTAGGACTTCTGTGACAATCTAATGACATTTTGGGTCAAATCTACTTATAAATGTGCGAAAATTACAATAAAAGATTTCATTATTGACTTATTTTGTGATGTTTTTATTTATACAATAAATGTACAGTATATAAGCTTTGCACTTGTTGGTGCCTGTCTCACCCAGCTGTACCAAATAGTAGACAGTCAACAGGACCTGCAGCTCGTTAGAGAGTGGCTGGAGATTGGATGGTCCATATTGCTCAAAAGCTTGTGGGAGATTCTGGGAGTTTCGGTAGCATGACTGCAGCCATCCATTCACCAAAACATCACTTGTGTTCCCACATAGAAGTGGCAGATCCCCATGCCCTACACACAAACATCATTTTATAGCTATTCTATATAAACACATATAAATTGATTATTTTTATATAATGTGTACAGATGCTGACATCATGAATGTTTAACTGCACTGAATGGTTAAATCTCACCCCTAAAGATAACTGGCTGCAATCCACAGGTTTGGAGCAAATTATATGGCACTGCAACAGTCTCCTCTGGGTGCATGGAGGGTAAAGACCCTTGACACACTGAGGTTTCAATATCTTCCACACAAACAAGGTAAAGTAATATTGACAATAAGGGATTTGTGCTTACACATACAAACATTAAGCAATAACAACAACATTAGAAACTGTAAAAATTTAACACTGCACGTTTAATTAATTAATTAATAAATTTTAAGTAATCAACTTATACTTAAATCAAACTAGTTTGTATGTTTAACATTTAAGCATTTCTGTGTTTGCATAATGTACTTATTTTTTGTGCCCCATTGGTGAACATTTTATTCTAGAATTTAAATGACACAAGGGGATAATATTAAATAGTTTTATACGTGTTTTTGTGTTGTTGGTCATGTTACAGATTGAGAACCTACTGTTTGCTTCACTCTGTCCTGTGGTTTTTGGGGACCAGCCTTTGTGTCTCTTTTTGGGCGGACCTGTGTTTGCCATAGATCCTTAAAGAGAAAAGACATAATTATCACACCTAGCAAACACTATAATCATATTTTTTATTATTAAAATATACATGTATATGACATAATTAATTAAATCCCCATTTCAAAATAAGGGAGCCTTGTGATGTATAACTATAAAGGAAGCCTTGAGTCTGGCAGAAAGCATTTGTTTAACTCTGTGTGTAAGTGTGTGTGTTCTAATGTCACATAAGAGAAGATACTTTTTGTGTTAAACTGTGTCAAAACCACATCACAAAAGAGCCCTTGCATTTTATAGCTCTTGTGAGCTGAAATTTAGTGTCAAAAGAACAAACAACAGTATTTATGAAGGTGTTACCATGAAATAAAAGATATTTTATTACCCAAAATCTTCTCAGGAAGAAAAGAGTGGAGCAAAAGGACTAGTCAATTTAGCAGCAATTCTTTCTTAATGATTTTAGGACAGGAGAATCTCTTTCATTGGGGTGTGACAGAAAGTGCACGCCACTGTTTTATTCACTCTCCAGTAACCAGTGCTGAAACCGTGGTTGCTTTTATTTTCCTTGACACATAAAGCAAGATTTTTATTTTTTTAGTTTACAACAATATTCAAGTGCTGAAGAGTACCTGTGGACGTTCCTGGGCCATTGGGGATTGGCTGGTTCAGGGACTTCCGAGTTAATGAAATATGACTGCAATTGGTCATTGGTGAAGATGTTTCTGATGCATGGACATTTGCGTTCAGATCTGTGGAACAATTACATTTGATTGCTAAAGCAATTTTAACAATGGACATCAAACAGTTTTACATTACACAAAAAATATATTTTGTATATAAATGTATAAAAATTTCTAAACTCTATGCAATATTAAAATAAACTTAAAGGAAACAAACATACAGTATGTATTCTCCCTCTATTGCATGGTGTTGCAGTATGGCAGTTAGTTTATCTCGGTTTTAATAAAACTCCAAAAACATAGATTGTAGAATCAATTGTGGAAAAATGTGATGTTGATAACAAAACTAAATGACATTTAATAAGAATGAATAGATAAAACTAAATAAGAAATAGCTTTTGTCTTTGAGTCAGTAAATTTAATCATTTTTTTAAATAAATAATGATATATAGGTTTTTTACATAATATTAATAATCATATAATATGCTGACTCATGACAATAGACAGTTCAAATAGCATTATAAAAAGACACAAATGTGTCATCACTGCCTTGTATGGGAATTGCACCGTTACAGAAAGTCCCTAAAATGTATAGTGAGGACATCAGTGAAGATCATCTGAGTATCTCTTCCCTGCACTATATGGACATTTACACTACATTGGCAATGCCACAACCATTGTGGAAGAATAATTTCTAATAACAAAAAAAACAATAAATACCACTTTGTGCAATTTAATAAATTTTACAGTAGGAGTAGCTTTGTGAAATGAAGTACCAGTAGGATATTGATATTTAACGTAGAATAAAAATGTAAAAAAATATATATATATATATATTTAAACATATCACTTATTTTAACAACAGACAGAATAAACAAGGATTAATCATGGAGTTTTTGGTAGAAGACACTGTTTATTGTTTGTCTATTTAATGTCATTTGCTATTTCATGAAAGGAAAATGTGACAGTGCTGATGTTATTTAGTAGTAGTGACGTGATGGGAATTGAGATCCTCTCTGGGATTCAGCTGGGGCTGAGATTTACCATGTTTGTATGAGAATGTATGTCTATTTGTGTCTGTTTGTGTGTCAATGTGTTTCTTTGTGTGTGTCAGCGCAGTGGGGTGTGTCTTAGGGATGAAACCATCCCAGAGGCACGTGCCATTTACAAACTGTGAATGATGTGAACCTGAATTCCATTTTTGCCTCATTATTCTGTGTTTACATTGTGTATTGTGTATGTGTGCATTCAGTGTTTGTGTGTTCAGTTTGCTGGCTGTTCCAGGCATGTGTGCTCACTTCACAGTGTGCGTCTATGTGTGTGTTTCACTGCACGGATGGGTTAAATGCAGAGGGCCAATTTCGCTGTGTGCAAACATGTGGCAAAATGTATCACTTTCACTTTTTATAGAATCTTTAATATGTACAGTCTATAATCTGTACACTGTACAATCGGTACTGTCTGCAATCATACACAATTTAATGATAAATACAAAATACTATACAATCCTGCTCTAATCTTTATTGCCGGTTCAAATCATTCTCTACCAAACAACACTAACATACATAAAATATTCAATATACGAGAGTGAGTCAAACATTATTTGCACTCAGTTTTAATACGCATTCTGTATGAGGTCGCTGTTTCCCTAGTTGCTACTATACAAGTTTGAACGTGTTACATCAGTTCATTACTGACTGCAGTGAAAGGTAAAATGGATGTCTTGCTTGTGTTTTTCAAGAAACTTAAAGTTTTTTGTATTCTGGTACTATTATTTATCAAAGATTTTTATGCACAATATGAAAGCGTTTTGTTACAAAAATGTGTATATGACAGGATAGAGAAGTTCAGTGAATGTGGAACAATTGAAGAAGGAGACGGACATCTGTCTTTACTCATGACGATTTCGTGTTGGCAGAAGCAACTGCATATAATCTGCATATAATTATAATATGCATATAATGCATAAAGCTGCATATAATCTATTCATGACCTAAGCACAATTATCTCCACAACTACATTTGTAGCTGAAAAGATATAGATAATAGGTAATTTGAAAATGCAAACCATAAAAGAGCCAGTGAAAAGCATAGGCTAATTTAGCCATGGTACTCCAAAAGCCACATCACACATTTCTAAACAGCAATAGGACTAATGGAAGTTCATGCATTGTTTCTTAATAAATGTTAACATATTCTCTTGGTTAACAATAATAATACTAGTGCATGCCTTACGTGTTCCCCTCCAGCAGATAAGTGGCCCCTTTACCAGCACACCATTTGCATTGCAGAGCAGATGGTATTTTAAGTGCTTCTGTTTCTTGGGCTGAGTAGCGAGCTTTAGGTTGATGTGGTTGGAGAACTCAGTAAAGTAACGGAATCCTTTCTCACCACAGCCCATACAGTTCCCCGAGAAGCCTGGAAGACAGAGACACTGATGAGATTATTGTAGATAATGCAAATGTTCCATCTGATTTAAGTCACTGTCTCTTTTAGTGTGCCAGGGACTAAAGTGAAAATTGTGTTTTATACGACAGTTATAAATGAAGCACTGCTATTTCCATAGTGATTAAGACAACTGAGTCGAAGCAGAGATGAATCATAACTGAATGTGTATTTGTGATAAGCACAGGTCTGGTAGATGGTAGCTTGTCACATTTCAGTAATCAGGCCAACAACTTTATTAATACATTTTACCTGCTCTAATTCCTACCTAAAAGGGCATTACGTCCTTGTTCATCTGGAAGAAAGCGATGATCTACTGCACATACCAGTATATGACCAGGTATACTGGGAGATTTGGCCCCAACCAACAGAAATCCTGATGGCACATCCAGATTTTTGGTGGACATTGAGGAGAGTCGCAGGTCTTTACCAGCTTGGCAAAATCCTGAAAAGAAGGTAGAATTAATAATATGGCAATTTTGTTTTTGTGGCAATACAATACAGCAGAATTGTAACAATCAAAGAAGGACTGTGCTGATCCTGAACTGTCACCTGAGTTCTGTAAGAAATTGTGCTGAAACATAGTGAAGATTTGTTATATTTGATGTTTGTCTGTATAATTATTATGACTGGGAGGTTAAACTGATGCCCCTTATAAAATATTTGTCCATATTACACATCCTACAGGTCAGTGATCTTACCATCAGTCGTGCAGCAACCTTCAGGAGCAGGCTTCATCTGATATGGAATAGGAGGACTGTTTGACTCTGAGCAAAACTCATCATCAACTTCCCGATTTTCCATTTGGCCTGGAGAAAAATAGATATTTTTTAATTTATTATGTAAATTTATATTGCACAACTTTAGTTGGGAAGTTGAAAGTGTGGGGCCAGTGTTTCAGAAACAGCTGCATTTGTTAGCATTTTACCAATGGTTTATCAAGAGAAGAGGAAGCATAAACAAACATCTAACTAAAGGAGCAGCTTGCCACATCTTATTGATCTGAGAGGAGAGTATTGAACTAGTGGAGTGAACGTGCAGAGCTGCTGCAGTAGGCAGGAGTCAATTTACTTACTTAAGATTTTATTAACATTGTGTATTCTGTAATTAATCAAAAAGCTGGACGAGCATGTTATTGTTCGGGTATTCCTAATCCAGTGATCGGTCTGTGCACAATGTAGGTGAACTGAAACAAGAAATATCTTCTTCTTTCTGCCTCTCTGTTTTATCAGGGGTCGCCACAGCGAGTCAATCTTTTCCACCTCACTCTGTTCTCTGCATCTTCAGCTTCCAACTACCTGCGTGTCTACATTGACCACATCTATATATCAGAAACAATTAATATCTAAAACAAGGGAACAAGGTAGGACAATTGACTTCAGGCAACCTCAAGGCAGAAACAGTCACACAAAACTCACACCTTGGGGCAGTCCACTACATGGCCTGGCTGCATGTCTTTGGAATATCTAAGCAAACTCAGACTCTTCAACAATATGATGAAAGCACTATCCACTGCATCCAAAATGGCCCTGTTCATGCAGAGTTTTCCCATCTACTGTGTGTCTGTGTCGGCTTACTTTCTGTTATTTCCTACCCCTTAAAATATAAATATATTACATTATGATGGTCTCCTGTCATGCACTACCAACATATCGGGAAATTATTAATGGAACAGGCTCCAATTTCTACATGGCTGACTAGAATATAATGAAATAAATGGACATTTTCAACTAAGTTAAACAATGTGTCTACTAATAAAAATTAGACACACAGTTCTATGGTACACAGTACACTGGATCCATTTAGCCTTTCTTAAACCATACACTTTAAACTAGAACCATATAAAAATGCAAACTAAAACTCAACCACACTCAAACACATTAAATACACTAAGGGTTAATAGTAAATTATATGTCTATCTGCAACAATTTTGACCATTTTCAAACCTCCTTGCTGTGGGCTGTGATAACAAAGCCGATAAACTAGTTCTGTTTCCAAAAATTTTTAAAGCAAGAAATATGTGAAAGGAAATGATAACACATTTTTTTCTTCATTCCCACAAGTAAGAATAATTATAAACACAAATGTAATCCATTTACATACCCTTGTCTAAAATAGAAAATATATATATATATATATAGCCATTACCATCTTGAGAAAGGGGCTTCTGCTCTGGCTCGAGATACAGCTGAGAGAACACAGGTCTAGGCACTACAGTGTTGGAGCGCAGAGATGCCTCAATGGAATAGTGCAGGACCTCTTCGAAACGTGTGGTGCGCAGCTGCCCTGCATATGAGTTTCCCATCTTCTTTGGAAAAATATGGAAATTAAGTAAAGGTTGAAGGAAAAAAACGGAAAAGAGGAATATTTTGATAAAATAATATTTGACCAGATGCAAACCCAGCAAAGATTTTTTTAAATGCAATAAATAATAAAACTTCCCGGAGAATTGTTATCTGGCATAAACCACTCCAAAGGAATGCTGAATAACATTAAAACTTAAAGGCCACTCAGGCATAAAGTAATCTAAATGTTCTGTCAAGCAAACAGTGAATAGCGATGATGTCATTGGCAAGATTGAGAGGAGAACGCCACCGCTCTTCAAAAAGAACATTGTTTCCATTCTGAGGTTTGATCTAGACTATTTCTGTAATGTTGCAATGCAGAACTTATATATAGGGGTTAGACAATGAAACTAAAACACCTGTCATTTTAGTGTGGGAGGTTTCATTGTTTGGACAAGCCTGGTGGCCAATCTTCATTAATTGCACATTGCACCAGTAAGAGCAGAGTATGAAGGTTCAATTAGCA
>JAOUQV010233931.1:0-14345 GCA_028565295.1 Aspidoras spilotus
TCTGAAATCAAAACATTCACACTAGTTATTTTTTGTAAAACAAAAGGACACAAAATGCATAACTGTTCAATGAAGCTAGATGGTTTAATTAAGCAGTCGGGCTACAAATAGCACACTGGAGGATTGCATGTTCAAGTCCATCTGCCATTTGTTACAATGTCATAATTTGAGTATGGTGATTCATTCCCAGTCTCAGATCAACTGATTAATGAATGCTGTGCGTACTCTGGAATTCCTATTTACATTGCGAACTGTCTCTGAAAAAAGGGCTCTGGCCTGAGACTGGACAGGAGCCAGTGTGGATAAAAAAGGATTTGTGGGACTATAAATTCAAGACAGTAATGGCAGTAAAGAGGCAGATAAGTAAAGCTGAGTGGTTGCATACTCTCTACTAACAATCTCAGTTCAACTGACAGAGACTGAAGATAATACGGCTAATAATATGTTGGCTATGCAAAGTGGACAAACAGCATTACCACACCTGCTTAGCAGTCCACCACTTCTTGGTGTCTGGATTAATATTTTATAGTTTCAACTCCAAATTATAATTCTAACTGTTTTTAATAGTTAGAGTTGTCGTTCATAATAAGATACTACGCTAATATACGGATGTAGCAGACATTTGGCTAATGGTAATGTCTCAGAAAGAACAACTTCAGAATTCACTGAGATGATGCACAATAAATGCAAAGTCTGTGAATATATTTGTGTAAATGTTGGCACTGGTGCACTTGATGGAGGAGGCTTCATTGCGGATAGGAGTTACACCTTGCTTCCTCTCTTTCTATAAATAAAACAACGAACTTGCTTTTTGGATTATTGATTAGCCACAGAAAAAACCTATCCAGCGAACCTAGCTGGGGAGACAAAGGCAACTGTTCTACAACCCCAATTCCATTAAAGTTTGGACTTTGCGTAAAACATAAATAAATAAACATATAATACAATTATTTGCAAATCATTGTTTTTTTGAAAATATTCACTCATTTTGAATTGATGCCTGCAACACGTTCTAAAACATGTTTACCACTGTGTTGCATCACCTTTTCTTTTTAAAAACACTGAATTCGCATTTGGGAACTGATTTAAACAATTGTTGAAGCTTTGTAGGCGAAATTCTTTTCTATTTTTGCTTGATGAACTTCAGTTGCTCAACAGTCTGGGGTCTCCTTTCTTAAATCTGTGTCACATAATGAGCCACAAATTTTCAATGTTTTCAATGTTAGGTCCTGGACTGCAGACAGGCCGGTCTAGTACCCACACTCTTTTACTATGAAGGCATGCTGTTGTATCACGTGCAGAATGTGGCTTGTCATTGTCTTGCGGAAATAATCAAGGACATCCATTGGATAGCAGAATATGTTGCTCCAAAATCTGTATGTACATTTCAGCATTAATGGTGCCTTGACAGATGTGCCCTGGGCCATGGGCACTAACAAAACCCCATACTGCTCGCTGTTGAACTTTTGAACTGATGACAACATGACATCCCTGATTTCTAAACATAATATGAAATATAGACTCGTCAGACCACAGGACACTTTTCCAACTTGTGTCAGTCCCTCTCAGAAATGCTCAAGCCCAGAGAAGTTGGCAGACTTTCTGGGTTTTGTTTATATACGGCTTTCACTTTGCATGGTAGTGTTTTAACTTGTAGATGGAGCGATAAACTGTGATCACAGACAATGGTTTGCTGAAGTGTTCCTGAGCCCTTGTGGTAATATCCATTATAGAATTATGTGTTTTTTAACACAGTGCCATCTGAGGAATCGAAGGTCACAGGCATTCCAGGTTGGTTTTCATCATTGCTGCTTACTTGCAGTTATTTCTCTAGATGCACTGAATCCTTTGATGATATTATAGATTACTTGAAATTTAATGTTTTTTGGGAAGGACTGAGTCCTTTGTGGATGCTTACCCAATCATAACCCATTCATTTTCAATTAACATGTTCACCTGGGAAATTTTTTGAGCCTTCCTCAACTTTTCAAATCTTTTCATGCCCCTGTCCCAATTCTTTTGTAAATGAGAAAATGAGTGAATATTTGCAAAAACAATAAAGTTTATATGTTTAACCATTAAATATCTTGTATTTGTTTCTTAATTTACTGTTATATTTATTTGTTTGTATTCTCTACACATCTTATTATTAAAAATCCTCTCTGCATTTACTTATGCCTCCTCCCGTGTGCTCTTGAGTCTGGAGTACAGAATGTATTACTAAAACTCTTAACTGATGTGCTGGGCATGAGGGTTTGACCTGGCATAAAGATGACTGCTTATAGCTTGCAAATAAAAGAAAAGCTAATATGTGCAAATATGACAAAAGTCTACATTATGATTTATCATAATACTATTTATGTAAATCGACCAGCTAGCCTTATTTCAAACACTGTAGATCTAAAAGATAAACACCTTCTTCAAAAAGTCAGAAACTGAAATCCTATTAAATATTTGTTATTCATAATTTCCATGCATCTACATCTGAGCTGTGTGGACTTTCAGAAAACTCAATAAGAAAAGTTTAAATCCCTAGATGACTGCAGTGTTATTTAGTACTGGCTTAACCTGTAATTTTTAAAATAATTACAATGCAAGGCAATGCAAAGGGCAAATTAACAACTGTGTGGGTTGTGGAGAGGAGGACAAGAAGACCTCATTAACCTTAACCATTTAATAAAAGAAGACAATGTGTTACAGAGCAATTCAGTTCTAAGGGGGAGTATATCTCACAGCGAAAGCTCAATCTTTCAGCATACACGAGCGGAAAAGGAACATATAATTGTCCTCAAATGACTGACATACTATTTAAAAAATTATTTCCTTAAAGTCTAAAACTTTCTTTTTTTATAAAGCTCATATTCACAACTCCATACCGCTTAAATCCTTTTGAAAGACTAAGTACTTCTTTTAGATTAAATAAACATGCTGCTACATTATAGATATAAGCCACTGAGGCTCTGGGTGTTGCATAATCATAGGGCAGCATTCTCCATGCCCCAATTAGGATCCATAAAGACATTATTACACTTGGTCATCCAAAATGGAAACTGCACCAAAAGCGAAAAATCATGATATTCCACACCTTATAAAATAGGATATATTTATATATTTATAGTCCGTACAAGTCTAGCAATTATTCATAAACATTTTATAGGGCAAAGTGTACACCATTATCACAGTTATCCAATAGGCAATTATTTAGTATCAGCACAATGCATGACATCATACAAATAAACCCCTGGATTAATTCATAATCAGATCATAGATCAGAATGATGAAAAATATAATCTATGTGACTTTAACCACAGAAAGGGTATTTCCAATAACCTTTTTATACAGTTTAAACCAAATTGTGCCCAAAAATAAACCACCAGAAGCTTTTAGGCTTTCTTCTGCTGCCACATGATTGGCTAACATGATTGGCAGACTACATAAATTCTAAGGTACAGGTTAAAGTTGAATGATGAGTGTATTTTGTTATGATTGGGATGTATCACAAAAATGTATCACGCTTTTTCAGATACTTAAAGCGTTTGGTTTAGTTTCATTTGGTTTAGTTTTAGCAGGTGTGACATTTTTTATTATGTTTCCAGACCTTTAGGTTCTGCGAGATGAATTAGAGCACACATGATGTTTTTATATATAAAACTAATTTTTAGACGCTGTAGACAGCGTAATGGGCCACTATACCAGTTTTAGGAGGGAAAAAGAACATCTAAATATAGATGTTTAAAATCAACGAGGTGGCTCAACTGTATCAGGTTGATTTTTAAACGTTTACAATTTACTAAAGAAATTCCTTGTCTTGTTATTATTTTTGTGCTGGCCATAAGCAAATTAGCATTTGGGTTACAACTCACCATAAAATGCTTAGTTTAGTAAACCTTAAATTCACCACAGAACGCAATATTTCAAAAAACTATTGGTGTTTCTGAAAAACATTTGAACATTACAAAAAAAACAAGAGTATGCTTAAAACCAAATTACAAAATGTATAAATTAAAAAAATGTTTAAGCTACATAGAGCAAATGTTTGTTTGTCTTTCCACTCAATTTTTTTTATTGAAGGATGAGGCATCAGTGAAACAAGGTCTGTGCATCAACATACACAGTGTGCATGTGTCAGGATTAAGGTCTACAAAGAGTTCAGTTAAATAACCATCAGACACCTGCGTCAATATACATAGCAGTGTCTATCTGTAATATTAAAAAGGACAAAAGAGAAGCTTTTTAGTAATATACAGCCTGCTTCATCGTATTTAATTTAGTGTGTGTTAAAAAGATGACACAGTGAAAAGACCTGACATGAGATATGCATGTTTTACAAGGACAATTTGGAATCTCCAATTCACCTTGCATGCATGTCTTTGGACTGTGGGAGTTAACAAACAAAGAAACACAGTGAGAACATGCAAAATCCACACAGAACTTTCCCAGAGTCATACCACCTGGCAAATGAACATGAATGAATCTGCTTGCTGTGAAGTGATGGCGCTACCCACTTTGCCACCGCCTAGCATCTGAAGTGAAATAATATGGAATGCTTCTAGATTTGATTAAGATTCGACAATAACAGCATTTCAGGTGAGAAGAAACAAGCTAACCAAACTGTTTTTTTCTGTCTTTGTTTGTGTGGTGTTCATTTGTCTGCATTGTCTGACCTGACTATTCAGAGACCACTGGAATGTGCTCAATAGACTAGCGATTGAAGTGTGTGATGAACTACACCTTTTCACAATTAAGCAGCTTTGTTTCTTTCTCCATAGCTCACTCACACACCATTTGCTGTACTGCTTTCTGCTGGTCTTGACCTATTGGTGTTTCTTTAAAGCTGCCTGGATCCAGAAATGTCACAGAATATCATTCTTCAACATCAAAGAGCCTGATATGCTTTTTTACTCATTTCTTCTTAAATGTCTCGAGAATGTGCTTTACATTAAATAATTTCACCACAGCTTGCTTAATTACAACAATGATTCCTAAAGCTATCTGATATGATAAAATAATACCTTTCTTCATCAGTTATGATGGCTATGGTAATGGTCCACATGATGGCTATGGTAATGGTCCATGATCAATGATCACCCATGGCTATTTTTCTATAAGTGATTCAACCATGAAGTCAAATCTCCTGGCAGGATCTAGCCTATATATTAAACTGCCATCAGTGATGGGAGAGCCAGAACCATCTGCAGCTTTTCAGCTTTATGTGCTCTACTTAAATAACCCACGCATATTCTTGCAAAGAAATTCTCATTTAAATGCCATTCAGACATTTTTCCTTAGCACCCTGTTATTATGTAAAATGGCGTAAACATAAACAAAATGTCACTTACATGTCTCTTAGTAACAATTATTAAATTGTAAAAATATTTCAAAAGACCTGCTGAACGCTGAGGTGGTCAATCACACATTGTGTGTGCATAATATAAAGCCCATAGTGATAAAATTGCTGGAAAAAGTCTTCATTGTACATTCTGTTCCACATAAACCAAAATGCATTCAGTGCACTGTGTGACTGGGACTAAATCCCTCCCTCGGTTGCACTGGGGCTGTGCCTTGCCATGTCTGTCTCTGTGTCTGTCTGTTTGCCTGTGTTTTAGCAGTGTGCACCTGAATTCCATTCCCAATTCTAATTGGTTTGTCTTTATAACAGGGTTCAGAGCGGAATTCTGTGCGCGTATATTTTTAAATGTGTGTGTTTTGAATGTGTGCGTGTGCTAAATGTCCTTTTCTACAACGTGTGATCGTGTTTATTTCATTAGTATTTTTTTCTGTTTTTGTCTTTAGACAGCTGCTAGCTTCCAAGGACTTAAACACACTATTCAGATCAGAACCAAGCAGTCACCTGAACCCATTCCCTGACCACAATCCTCACCTTGATTCCTTACAGACTGCTTTTTGTTTGGCATTTTTTGTGTTTTTTGAGTAAATGTAAACTCTCCCTGCACTTTCATTGCATTTAACGTTTTTTGTGCGAGATGCCTGCGCTGTCTCGTAACACACTGCATATGCCTGCAGCACAGATCTTACACTCCCACAGTGCGGTATGGCATTGGATGTGTCAGTGTAGTATTGCTGAGGGTGTGATGATGTTTCGGGGTGTCGGTGCCATTAACTTGTATGTCTGGTACCTGCAGGCATGCGGGAGCACGGCTATGTGGTTTATTAACATCCACTGCTACAAGCTGCCATCCTCCAGATGCGTCCTCGTGAAACAGCTGCCAGGAAAAAAAGAAAGTCAGACAGATTGAGTGAAGCAGTTATGTTGTCTGAGAAAAATGGTATTTATGATAGCCTTACTATCAAGCATTTTTTAGACACAAAACAAAGCCGGGCCCTTCTTCCTTATATGTATAAAAATAAATAAAACTTTAAATTTTAAAGCACTATCAAGTATCAAACCTTAACACAAATTAATAAGCTGATATTCATTACAGACATAGTTAAACACAACAATTCTTCATTCCCTCAGATCCACCTAAGGTCAAGAATTTTATTTCAGTGGGATTAAAGGTACTGACCCGGGCCTTATTGATTAATACCAAGGGAATTATAGCTTTCCAAACATCCTGAGTTAATTGCTTTTTGTGACAGAAGACGCCAGAACTTTTATAATTACAGTTTTAGCTGATAGAGAAAAACTATTTTTTTTCAAGGTGACAGCAAGGTCTAGATAGTACTATAATGGACAAATAATCATGGACTTACAAAAAACACAGCTGTATTCAGGAAATGGGGACAATGTTGCGATTCTCACATTTGCATTTACATATTATAGGTGCTGGTCATAAAAATAAAATATCATGAAAATATAATTTATTTCAGCAATTTCATTCAAAAAAGTGAAACTTGTATATTATACACATTTGTGACACACAGCCTGATATATTTCAAGAGTTTATTTGTTTTGATTTTTATGACAACTTGCCAACTGAAAAATATGAACATGAAAGATATCATCATATACAGCACTCAATACTTAGTTGGGGCTCCTTATGCCCGAATTAATGCAGCAATGCGGCCTGAACTGAAGTCGATCAGTCTGTGGTACTGCTCAGGTGTTATGAGAGCCAAGGTAGTGCCGATAGTGGACTTCAGCTGTACTGCAATGTTAGTTCTGGCATGTCGCATCTTCCTCTTCTCAATACCTCATAGATTTTCTATAGTGTTACGGTCAGGTGGATTTGCTGGCCAATTAAGAACAGGGATACCATGGTCCTTAAACCAGGAACCTGAAGCTTTGGTACTGCATCTCCCAAAAGTTGGTCAGCAGCAGGAAGCATGAGGTGTGCTAAAACTTCCTGCTAGACGGCTACATTGACCTTGGACCTCAGAAAACACAGTGGACCAACAACAGCAGATGACATGGCTCCCCAAACCATCACTGCCAGTGGAAACTTTAAACTAGAACTAAAGTGACATAGATTCTGTGCCTGTCCTCTCTTCCTCCAGACTGATACGATGATTTCCAAAGGAAATGCAAAATTTACTTTAATTAGAGAACTTACCACTTAGCAGAAGTCCAGAACCTTTTGTTTTTAGACGCTTTCTTTTGTTCAAGAGGGGCTTGACACAAGGAATGCAACAACTGTATGGAAATAAATCAACCTTTTCATGATATTCTAATTTTATGACCAGCACCTGTACTCTTTTTCTTGTATTTCTTGATATTTATATTATTTACCATAAACCCATTAGAGAGCACAAGCCAGTGTATTTTTAGTACAGATCCCAAAAAAGGAGAAATGGAGTCGGGTGGTTCTAAAGGAGGATTATGCAAAGAGTGTTGTTGAGATGAAAAGAGTGTCAGATAAGGTGATAAGTTTGAAGTTAGAAATTGAAGGTGTAATAGTGAATGTTGTCAGTGGCTATGCACCACAAGTTGGCTATGAGTTGGAGGAGAAAGAAAGATTCTAGAGGAAGCTAGATGAAGTGGTAGAGAGTGGTGATAAGTGAAGATTTTAATGGGCATGTTGGTGAAGGAAACAAAGGAGAAGAGGAGGTTATGGGCAGGTTTGGTGTTAAGGATATGAACCTAGAAGAACAGATGGTGGTGGACTTTTCTTAGAGGATGGGAATGGCTGTGGTAAACACATATTTCCAAAAGAAGGAGGAGCACAGGGTGACCTACAGGAGTGGAGGCAGAAGCACACAGCTAGACTACATCCTATGTAGACGAGGTCGCTTAGAATAGATTGGAGACTGTAAGGTAGTGGCAGGGGGATAGTGTACGGATGGTCGTTTGCAGGATGACTCTGGTGGTTAGGAAGAGAGCAAATTGGTGGAATTTAAGAAAGACGAAATGCTGTGAGAAGTTCAGAAAGGAGTTGAGAAAGACTTTGAGTGGTAGCAAAGAGCTTCCTGATGACGCAGCAGCAACAGTAAATATACAGACAGGCAGAAAGGTCTTAGTGGGTTATTTGGACAGGTAAAAGACAGCAAGGAATCTTGGTGGTGGAAAAAGGAAGTGCAGAAGGTTATATATGGGACAAAGAAAGGACTAATGAGAGTAAGAAGAAGTATAAAGAGATGAAGCATATGAAAAAAAGGGGGGTAGCCTATGACGAGTAGTACAAGAGGTTAGACATTAAGGAAGGAGAGAAGGAGTTGTTTCGAATGTGCAACATGTCATGGTCATTAAGGATGGAAATGAAAAAGGTACTAACAGTTGAGGAGCGGGTGAGGGAGAGATGGAAGGAGTAATTTAAGGATGAATTAAAAGAATGACAGGAAAAGCGTTTGAGAGTCGAAGGCATAGAAATAGTGGAACAGGATAAAACAATGATTAGCAAGGATAAAGTAAAAAAAGCTTTGAAAAGGATGAATAGGGGAAAAGCAGTCAGACCTGATGACATGTGGAGGTATGGAAATGTATAGGAGAGGGGAGTGTTGATTTGACTGGATTATTCAATGAGAATATTTTGAGTGAATGATGCCTGAAGAATAAAGGGAAAGTGTTCTTTTACCGATTTATAAGAACAAAGGTGATGTGCAGAGTTGTAGCAATTACAGGGGCATAAATTTAATGAGTCACACAATAAGGATATTGCGAGAGATGGGAGAGAGTTGTTAAAGCTAGGCTTAGACAATCAGTGACTGTTTTTGAGCAGAAGTATGGTTTCATGCCAAGAATATACACCACAGATGTGATTTTTGCTTTGAGAATGCTGATGGAGAAGTATAGAGAGGTCAGAAAGAGCTACACTGTGTCTTTGTTGATTTAGAGAAAACTTATAATAGTGTGCCGAGAGAGGAACTGTAGTGTTGTATGAGGAATTACAGAGTGGCTGAAAAGTATGTTAGATGGTGCAGGACATGTATGAGAAGAGCATGACAGTAGTGAAATGTGCTCCTTCTTGTTTGCTCTGGGGATGGACAGACTAACAGATGAGGTCAGACAGGAATCACAGTGGACTATGATGTTTGCAGATGACATCGTGAGCTGTAGTGAGAGCAGGGAACAGCTAGAAGAGAACTTGGAGAGGTGGAGGTATGCTCTGGAAAGAAGGGGTATGAAAGTCAACAATTGTTAAATAGAATACATGTGTGTGAATGAGAGGGAGGAAGGTTGAAGAGTCAGGCTCCAGGGAGAAGGGGTCATAAAGGTGCAGGTATTCAGATACTTAGAATCAACTGTCCAGGCAGATTGAAAGTGTGGAAAAGAGGTGAAGAAGAGAGTACAGGCAGGATGGAATGGATGTGTGACAAAAGGGTTGCAGCAAAAGTGAAAGGAAAGGTTTATAAGAGAGTAGTTAGACCAGCCTTGTTGTATGGTTTAGAGACAGTGGCAATGACTAAAAGACAGGAAGCAGAGCTGGAGGTTGCAGAGCATAAGATGTTGAGGTTCTCATTAGGAGTGACCAGGATGGACAGGATTAAGAATAAGAACATCAGAGGGACAGCACAGTTTGGAAATCAAAGTTAAAAAGGGCAGGCTGAGATGGTTGGACATGTGCAGAGGAAAGACAGTGGATACATTGGTAGGAGGATGTTAGAAATGGAGCTGCCAGGCAAGAGACAGAGAAGAAGACCAAAGAGATATATAGATGTGGTCAATATAGACATGCAGGTAGCTGTTGTAAAAGCAGAAGATCCAGAGGACAGAGTGAGGTAGAAAAGATACCCCTGATAAAAGGGAGAGGCAGAAAGAAGATTTCTTTTATTTACCACAAACCTGTAGTACAGTATAAATATATAATTATTGAATCATACAAAGAATATAAAAATTATATCTGCCTTTCACACAATTAGTTTAATTTGATATACACTATATAGTTTATGGCTGCTTGTCCATCAATCCTATACATGCCATTTCAGACCTAGTGGAAGGGTGTGAATGAGGAACAGGTTACGGATGTGCTGTTGAAAGTAAATCCGGCACAAAAATAACCACTGTAAACAAAATCACACACAAGGAAAAACAATAGAAACTTTTTGTTAATCTTCCATGTACATTTTTATAAAAAAAAACAGACCAAGACCAAAACTAAGTCTTTGTAGAGCGGAGCTGATTAGAACACACAGATTCTTTGTATTCAGATGTGCAGATGAAGTCTAATGAAATTGCAGTAAAGTTGCAAGACAATTAGTCTTCTTTTGTTATATAATAACCTCCATGTTTTTTTAGATGTTTTTAAAGTGATGTGTGCACATTCAACCCCAAGAGCATTACTAAAGGCAGGTATGATGTTCGAGAAGGTCTGGGGTTCGGTCAGCATTCCAACTTATTTCAAATGCGTTCTGTGGAGTTGAGGTCAAAGCTCAGTAAATACTCTCAAAAGCCTAAACACCAACCTTGACAGACCATGTCTTCATAGACCTCACTCTTTAAAGGTCATCATTATGCGGGTTGGGTCTCTACATGCAAGTGAAAGGAAATTGACTAACCAGATATGGGCATGATAATCTGATAACCACAAACTTTTGTACATATAAGTACATTTCCATTCGTCATAGACATATATTTCTTTTTCCATTTTACAATACAAAGTTCAGTTAATGCTTACATCTACTTCCATTATAATTGTGCCAAAAATAGAGTATATCTGTGCCAATTCTTGTGGCTATTGTGCTGCCAATTCCATTAATGCCAACCGATGAGGTGTTGCTCCAGCTTGGTCCTAACACAGATACTGGCATAATCTGAAACCTACTATGCTTTTATTCACATGGCTGCGCTTGAATGTTATCACAACAGGCACTGATACAGATTTCACACAAAATAAATAAAAGCACAAAGCCTTTAGCTTGGGATGAAATAACACCAGTGTTGGGCAGGTTTTAGGAACATCACATTACACATTCATGGCCATAACTAGCTATGAGGACACTGAGGTTTAGACTTCAGTCGTTTTTTTAATGTTTTTCTACCTGCAGCAGTCTAAGCATGAAAGCCAAAACTTCCCTCTCCATCAGCTCCCGTGATAAACAAGGGGTTGAACATGCCTGAAACACCTCCCTAGATATGCCTGAGCCACCTAAAGTGATGAATTTGGAGGAGCAGCGGCTCTACTCATCCCGAGTGACTAAGCTTCTCACCCTAAGGGAGCACCCAGCCACCCTATGAAGAAAACACTTTTAGACGGCTTTTATCCGAGATCTTATTCTTTCGGTCATTAACCAAAGCTCATGACCATAGGTGAGAGTCGGGACATAGATTGACCAGTAAATTGGGAACTTTGCTCTTCGGCTTTCCGGTACAACGACCGCATCACTTTAGAGGCTGCCCCGATCCGCCTGTCCTAGCCACTTCTCACTTGGCTGCAAATTGCCCCAATGCACGTTGAAGGTCCCGGTTTTCAAGAAGCCAACAGGACACCACCATCTGCAAAAAGCAGAGATGAAATCCTGTGGTTCCCAATCAGGACTCCCTCCGTCACCTAGCTGTGCCTAAAACATTCTGTACATAAAAATTTTGAACAGAACCGGTTATAAAGAGAAATCCTGCCGGAGTCCAGCATGAACTGGGAACAGATATGACTTGCAGTCGGCAATGCAACCAGATTCCTGCTCCGTTCATACAGAGACTGGACAGCTCTTAAAAAGGAGCAAGGATTCATTCAAAATTATCTGGGAAACAAACTAACAAGTCAAGAATGAACCAGCTCTGTGAAAGAATCCATTCTATTTGAAACAAGTTCTGTTTCTATTGCGTCACGAAATAATCAATTGGAGAAGACACATACCACTGAAAGTCCACTCTGGGTTTTTCGGGTTGTCTACAACAACTCACCGCATGCAAGTGAAGTGTCAGCGCAGTCAGTGCATAAACAGTAATTGTGAAACCTACTCGAACACGGAGACGGTAGCGTCAGCACAGTTTCCATCTCAGAATATCCGCCTTTTACTAAAATCTTATTCTTTTGTTATATGATTTCCACAAATGACAGTTTTTCTCAATGAAAATGTTAGCGCAGTTAGCCTAGCTTGCTAGTCAATGTTAGGAGACCAATATTAGCTGTCATTTGTACAAATTTAGTGATGACATAAAAAATATCATTGATTTGTTTTCAACAGTACTGGATTGTAATGCCAAGCTCGCTCTGATGATATTTATTGATTCCCTGTGGTGATTTGAAATTCACTGGTCATTCAGTGAGTGACCAGAATACATCTGTTGCCTAATTTAGGCTACTAGCATCAGTGCCTCCTGCTGGTATTTATGTTGTCAGCAAAAATAAATAATCAAATAAGAAAAGTTTATTAGGAGTTTAATATTTTTCATCAGCAAGTACAAAATGATTTCATCCAAAAATGTTATTGGGAGGTCAGTATTTTAGAGATTCAGTATTTTCTGAATAAAACAGACTTACTGGTGAAGCTTCCTCTAAAATAAAATTAAGTCTTTGAATTAAATGACTTTTGTAGGTAAAATTAGGTGTTTAACAACCTGCTCAAAATGCACCAGAATGCAGGAAATGCCATCTAATTCACTACAAATTTTCTAGAGGAAATACCCCCAGACACAACCACCCCCCATCGTTAAATAATGCGTCCGGCACCCATAACTGCAACTGTTGCTGCTACGTTAATTTTACATATAATTTGGTAATAAGTTCATTTTAGCAACAAAAAGACTTTAGTCCCATCACTATTAATTACATGCACAGACAATAAGAAATAATTTAGCAATTGTAAAGTGGATAGTGTGCATAGTGGATAGTGCGATGGCCTCACAGCAATAAGATCCCGGGTTCGAGATGCCTGAAATTTCTGTGTGGAGTTTGCATGTTCTCCCTGTGTTTGCATGGGTTTTCTCTGGGTATTCCAGTTTCCTCCCGCATTCCAATGACATGCATGATAGGTTAATTGGTGTCTCTAAATTGCCCGTTTGTGTGTGAATGTGTGTAATAGTGTGGTTGTGTATGTGTGTGCACCCTATGATGAATTGCGCCTTCTAGGGTTGTTCCCGCCCTCGCACCCAGAGTAGCCAGTTGGGCACCGGCTTCCCCGTGGTTTAGGCGGGCTTAAACCTAGGATTAAGCACGTATAGGAAATACCCGAAATGGATGTTTGGAAATTGAAAACCTTGTGACATTAAGTGGTGTAGAGTTGATGACTCACAGAAGAAAAATATGATGTATGCAAATGCTGGGTATTGTGGAGAGAAATAACAGTGATGGATGTAGATGTGACAAGGACACACAATTACTGAGAAATCACACCGAAATGTGTAATACTGCACCGCAGCATATACAGAAGTGGTTTCCAAACTATGGCCCAGGGGCGAAATGCAGCCCGTGGCCAATTCTTAATTGGCCCCCAGCAAATTCCAAACACAAAATAGAATATGTATGCAGCTCAAAGTAAAAGTAAGGCACATTTATAAAACAAGTGCAAACAATAAATATATTTAGAACCAGGAGAAGGGAAAACAAACATGACGCAAACTGGGTGTCAGCGGCATTAGATACATCAAAGTGTTGTCTTAACAGAATGCCGGGGCAAAAACAGAAAGCACCGCAGAAGTGAGGTGGAATATATACAGGGGTTAGACAATGAAATTGAAACACATAGTTTTAGACCACAATAATTTATTATGGTGTAGAGCCTCCTTTTGCAGCCATTACAGCGTCAATTCGTCTTGGGAATGACACATACAAGTCTTGCACCATGCTCAGAGGGATTTCCATGGTGGAGGAAAACGTTTCCTGACTTGCACCTCCAAAACATCCAAAAGTGGCTCTTGATACATCACAAAGACTTGCTCTCTTGGTCACAGATGCACCAGCAAGACGTGCACCAACAATTTGTCCTCTTTTGACCAGGCTTGTCCAATTTAGCCATGAAACCTCCCACACTAAAATGACAGGTGTTTCAGCTTCATTGTCTAACCCCTG
>JAOUQV010234036.1:0-14343 GCA_028565295.1 Aspidoras spilotus
TACAACAAAACCACAGAGCTCAGTTATTGTGCTGTATATAGCATAGTAAAGTACGGTAATTGCTTGGTAACACAAATATCTAATCAGCCAATCAGATGTCTGTAACTTAATGCATTTAGACATGTAGTGGTCATCAAGGCGACATCATGACAGCATCAGAACGGGGACGAAAGGTGATTTAATTGACTTTGAACATGGCATGTTTGTTAGAGGGTGCTGGTCTGAGTATTTGGGAAACTATTGATTTACTAGAATTTTCACACACAACCATCTCTAAGGTTTACAAAATAGTCAGAAAAATAGGAAATATCCAGTGAGGGGCAGTTGTGTGGACGAAAATGCCTGAGGAGAATGAATGGAGAGACTGGTTCAAGATGATGATATGTGTATATATATATATATATATATGTTATTGTTATATTATTGTTATATATTGTTATTGGAAGTATGTATTAGAGGTATGTTATGTATATATTGTATATTACTGTTATATTGTTATTGTTATATTACTGTTATATATTATTGTTAGTTATTAAACTATGTATTAGATATATACAGATTGCATCACATCACCCAAATGATGATGGGTTTCCTTATGAGCCTGGTTGCTCTCAAGATTTCTTCCTTACTACCTCAGGGAGTTTTTCCTTGCCAGCATCACCGTCGCCACCGGCTTGCTCATCTGGAATAAAACGTTTTTGCTTTGGGACAATGCCCATTGTTAAAAGCACCTTATAAATAAAATTAAATTGAATTGATAGAAAAGCAACAGTAACTCAAATAACCACTTGTAACAAACAAGGAATGTAGAATGCCATCTCAGTTGAAAGTATGATACGAAGAATTAAGGCAGTTTTGAAGGCAAAAGGAGGTACAGCAGGGTGTACCTAATAAAGTGGCCCAGGTATGTACTACCTTTTTCCAGGAGTGCACGCTCTACCAACTGAGGCATTCCAGGCTAAAGAGGCTTATAAGCATTAATAAATGCTATATAGTTATAAACTGATGCAGTGATTCCATAAGAGTACGAAACATCTGTATTGTGCAGGTGTGTGTAGAAGACAAAGAGACATCGCAGAGTTAAACTGTGCTCTAGATCAGTGTTCTTGTTGGTGGCCTGGAGGTATTTGGATAGCGATCGAAGTTCACAGGCGTTTTTATTCTCGCTTTTTTCTCTTTCACCTCTGAGCTTTATTTTTCTTCTGGAAGAAGCTCAGATAGCTGCATGGAAGAGCCTCGATTGGTAGAGCCTCAAATTATAACCCTTTTTTATATTTATTTAGACTAATAATACACAGACCATACCCCGACTATAAGCGGCACTTTCACCAGCAGCCCTTTTAGTCAGCTTTCCTCTGTTTTCCGTCACTTGACTTGACATAGGGTTTGAGGTTGATGACTTTCACATGTTTTTTGTTTATGTGTACTGTGGCTTTTGTCTACTAGAATCTTAAGAATTTGAGAATGAAACCTGCCTTTGTGAGGCTTTACAACAGTTAAACTCTTTCCTGGAATGATGGAATTCTAAAAAAAATGCAAGATACATTCCCAAACTTCACTACAGAGCAGACCTTGATGAAACCTATCAGCCTTCTTTCTTACAATAAAAACGATGTTATCATTTCATGTCATTACGAGGAATGTCTCAGCTGGGGCGCTAACAAGGCTCTGTGTTTAAAAAAAGTGCAAGTATTAGTGTTTATCAGCTTCACCCTGAACACTCGAATCCTGCCTTTAATTATTCTGTATTAGACTAGGGGCAACACAGTGCTTTCACCTCACAGAAAGAAGAACTCGGGTTCCCCAGATGGAGCGACCTGGGTAATTTCTGTGTGGAGTTTGCATGTTCTCCCATGTTTGCATGGGTGTCCTCTGGTTACTCCGGTTTCCATTAAAGACATGCATGCTTGGTGTATTGGAGATGCTAAATGGCCAGTCCTGTGCCGGAAAATGTGAGGGTTGCGTCAGGAAAGGTATCCGGCGACCCATTGTGGAAGGGAAAAGCTTAAAGATGGAAAAAAAAGACTAAGGGCTGCACAGTGGTGCAGTGGGTTGCCCTGCCGCCTAACAGCAAGGAGGAACTGGGCTCAATCCCTGGGTGGGATGACTTGGGAAATTTCTGTGTGGAGTTTGACCGTGTTGCCCATGGTGCTGCATTCTAAAAACAGGCCTGTTAGGTTAATTGGCATCTTTAAAGTGTGTGAATGTGTGCGTCTGCCCTACAATGGGGTTATTTATTTTCCTCTGCTTAATCCAGGATCCAGGATACAGGATGCCAACTCATAACTGGACATACACACAGTCACACACTAATGTGCACATTAAAGACACCAATTAAAACTAGCATGCATATCTTTGCAGGAGGAAACCATTTCTAGAGGGTAATACCTGCATGAACACAGAGATAACATACAAATTCCACACAACAATTTCCCAAGTCGTTCCAACCAGGGTTTAAACCAAGGTCCATCGTGCTAAGAGGCAACAGCGCTAGCCATTGTGCTGCCAGGCCACCCCCTATTCTTTCAGCTTCTTTTTTCTTTTCTTTTCTCCAGGCTGATAATGGATTATTTACCAATGACCCAATCAGTGCATATCAGCATTTACCTATTGGCGTGGCAACTATAAATATAATATAAAAATAATTTTTAAGTGCGTAATAACTTGACTGTTGTATTATTTTTTATGTTATGACTCAATGATACTTTTAAAAATATATTTTTTATCATCATATCTTGGTGATCTTGGGGGCTTCCCATGGTATCAATTGGGCCTTAAGCAGCTGCGTAATTCGAATGTGCCTTGGGCCGACTCTGTATGTGGCTCATACTTAGCCCAAGTGACTCATTCATGGCTCATCCATTGGTCATAAATGGCTCATGGATGGCACTTATGTGACCCAAGTGGCTGATTCATTGCCCATAAATGGCTCATACATGGCTTATGAATGTTTTATAGCCAACTGGTTTAAAGCTAAGTGGGTCAAACATTGCCCAAACAGAATCGTGTGTCTAAAACATTGCTCATTGGCTCATATGTGACCCAAATGGCTCATAAGCATATACATTTACCAATAATTGCACTTACTCATTAAAAAATGGCATTTACATCTTATCCTCACGTTCCTGGTCTCAATCACATTATAGCATTTGTAAACCATCATTTCATCATCAGTCTCTCTTTGTAGTTTTATTCAATGAAGAAACTGATAATGATACTGAAAAATCTCTGACACTGGAGACTCCTTCCATATAAATAAAAACTTTTTCACTGAACATTACATACGGATCGCTGCACTAATTTCATACTTATCAAGTTCTCTGATAACCCCTTCATATAAATCAGAACATTTTACGCACTACATGTATCCTAGCCGAAACACTGGCTATGTGAGCTATGCCTGGTATAGAGGTGTGCCATAGAGTGGACACAGGCAGGACACAGGGTTACGCAACTGCTTTGAAGTCTGGATTCCAATTAAACCCCTGACTGAGTTCTAAGAGCAAAAGAAGAATGACTACACGGAATATCAAGGTCTGTTTGTTCAGCCAAGCCTCACCATTTTACACCCTCTGTCTCCCTGCAGTGCCCAAGAACAAGCTGGGTTTAGGCCACGAGATGGAATCCGATCAAATATTACTTTATCATCCTGGAGAAAGCAAGAGAAAGAAACCAAGCTCTGTGTTTTTTTATTGATTTAACAAAGGCTTTTGACATGGCACAGCATGGACATCTGTGGATAACCATACTTCACCTCACACCTGGTCCAACTGCTCAGAAATCTCTATGGTCAACAGAGTGTATTAGTAAGGACAGCCAATCACACATTAGCATGGTTCAGCATCATAAAAGGAGACTGACAAGGATGTAACCTCTCGCCATGTCAGTTCAACATCCTATGAGGAAAGCATTTTAAGGATTCATGGGAGGATTCAGGATTAGTGGAAGAACCATTAACAATCTTAGGAATGCTGATGACCATGTCTTATAGGTGACATCACAAAAACTACAGGAGCTAGTGTTTTGTAAAGCTTATTAGTTGCTTATACATTCACTCCATTATCTTCCACATGGGGTCACGGGCAGCTGGTGCCCACCCAGCATCTCTGGGAGCAAGGTCAGGAACAAACCTAGAGAGGGTGCAAATCCATATTGGGGAACACACAAGCACACACACTAAATGCCAGCTAAAGGGCTGTCCTGAAATGCTGGAGTAAACCAGAGCAACACATCACAGCATCCAAAGTTTGAGGAAGATAGCAAAAAATATATGTATGCTAACTATGGAGTTTTTAAAAGGCTTCTCATATACAGATCTTCAAAAGCCACAATACAGAGAATTGATGATTCGCATTCCAACATGCCAAACAAAGAGAAAATAGGACATGAGAAGGAAATAAAAAAAATGTAGATAAATTATGAGTCAAGCAAAAATCTGGAAATAAAAGAATCATTAAAAAGTAAATACGCTCATAAATATGTCAGCGGTGTTGGAATCGCACATTACATGGCGAAGCCTACCAATTAGAAGACTCTGTGGCGTATTGCTGAAGCTCCTCGCCCACTCGACATTTAGATATTTTATGTTGTTTTTCCCACTTCACAAGACCTTGTTCTACTGATGTCTTTAATGAGCTTGTGATTAGAGACACAACAGCAGCTGGAGCTCAGAGTTTCAGAAGTTGCTTTTTGCCTTTTTCTTATTTTTCTGCTTGGTGTTAATACCCCAAATACCCCAAAATAGGAACGTTTGGGACAGTATGGAAAATGCATTTATAAATACACACATTTTATAATTCTGGTCATCTTGATTTCATTTGTTAATAAAGATTCAGGAGAATTTAAGAAATGATACGATACAGTACAATACAATATGATATGGTACAGTATGATATGATGCAATATGATGCAGCACAATATGATACGATACAGTATGATATGGTATGATATGATACAATACAGTATGATATGACAAAGTATATGATGCAATATGATACAGTATATGCTACAATATGATGATACAGTACGATGCAGTATGATATGGTATGATGATATATCATATCATATTGTATCGTATTGTATCATATAATATTGTACTATTGATATTAAACAGTATGATATTATACGATGCAGTTTGATATAACATATATAAGTCTATGATGCAGTATACTATTATAAAGTATATGATATGATGTGATGATACGATACAATTTTATACGATTCAGCATGATACGATACAGTACGATATAGTATATGATACGATACGATGCAGTATTTTATACGATTTGATGCAGTATGACATAATATGATACAATACTTTGCAGTATGAAATGATACAATGTGATG
The DNA here is from genome assembly GCA_028565295.1 of Aspidoras spilotus. Taxonomy (NCBI): domain Eukaryota; kingdom Metazoa; phylum Chordata; class Actinopteri; order Siluriformes; family Callichthyidae; genus Aspidoras; species Aspidoras spilotus. Next base: position 5,347 of record JAOUQV010234036.1, read on the forward strand.
CAGTATAATAATACAGTATATGATGCAGTATGATATAATAATATACAGGATATAATATAATGCGATATTATACAGTATGATATTACATGATATAATATGATGCAGTATGAAACAATATGAGAATACAGTACGATATAATATGATACAATATGATACAGTATGATACAATATGATGCGTTATGATATGATACAATACAATATGATATAATATGATACAATATGATACGATATGATGCGTTATTATATGATACAATACAATATGATACAGTATGATGCGATATAATGCAAGGAACTGCGAAGGAACATGCACTCTATATGATTAGCATGGAACTACAGAAGCTGGCCCACGAGATCCAATGTCTCCTGGGAAGACAATGTCTCTCTAGCAAGAGATGACTGGAATCGAAACTGTGCGCAATGACTCGTATGCATCAATAACCACACCAGCCACTTTTGTGGCAACCATCTTTACCCCGAGGTCTGGGCTGAGAAGACAGTGTCACTGTGGAAAACTCAGAGCTTCATTTCCCCTACCACAGCCAGATTTCACCTCTGCCAACCGGTTTTCAGGTGTTCAGGTCCTGCCACCGAAGGCGAAGCAGGGAGGTGTCCTTATTCCTGGTGACTCCATAGTTAGATACTTAAGAGTCTCTGGCGCTAGGAATAACGCTACTTTTATTCAAGGTGCACATGTTATGGATGTGAAGAGTCATCTTCCACTTGCTCTTCAGCAGTGTGACGACTTCGGCTCCACGTAGGGATGGACGACATTTCCACCCGCCGCAGCAAGGTCCTGATGGAGCACTACCACACACTCCTGGTTACAGTAATATGCAAGACAGATGCCAGGATCATTATCTCCGGCCTCCTGCCCACCTACACAAGAGGATCCGAGGTATACAACAAGCTCTTTGGACTCCACTCCTGGCTCCAGATCTCTGTCAGTGCGGACTACTTGGACAACTGAGAGTGCTTTCATGAGCAACCTGCCCTTTACCTGCCGGGATGGCTTTACCCGAGTCGCCTAGGTTCTGCAGTCCTCTCTGGGAACATCGAGGATGTGCTACAAGAGGACCGACTTCTCCCTCCAAATCACGTAAGTAGTCTTTTAAATTACCAACATATAGACACTGTCTGTGCTCCTTGGGCAAAACAAAAATTCAGCAGTAAAGTAAAAATATATATATATAAAGCTTACAATAAAGCTTGCCTCAGTAAACGTATAAATCCTAAACTAGTTAATACTGAAAGCAAAGCTAGCACCTGCAATCTGAGTTTATGTCTGTTAAATATCGAATCAGGGTTTAAATATACTGTGTCTAACAGAAACATGGATTAAATTCAATGAATACTTAGCATTATATGAAGCTGCCCCTGGATACAGCTATATACATCAACCCCATCTAACTGGTAGAAGGGGCAGTGCTAATTTATAAGGAAAATCTTAACATCATGCAAAAGCTCGGACATAACTTCATGAATAAACTTCCTGATTTAACTGTAATTGGCTTACCGTCCGTCCCTAAACAACTCGATCAGGCAAATGAATTATTAGCACTCTAGACAATGTAGCGCTTTCAAAAATGAAAATAATACTCAAAAATGAGAACGTAAATTACGTCAAACTAAACTAGAAGTGTTTCAGACATGCTAGAAGCTACAGAAAAGATCTTAGTGTTGTTAAATCAACTTATATCTCCTATAACTACTGTATATGACTGTATATAACTACTTGATAATGCCCAAGTGCATTATCAATACACAGTAGTGATGACTTCATAGAAGTTTCAATGAAAAAATTGAAAGAATCAGAATAAAAATGAATACTACTAACGTAAAACAATAAAAATTCTACAACTAATATAATAGACTTTGTTAATATATGATATAACCTGAATGAGGATGGGATTCCCCTCTGAGCCTGGTTCCTCTCAAGGTTTATTCCTCTTATCATCTCAGGGAGTTTTTCCTTGCCATCGTCACCATCTGGCTTGTTCATTGGTGAAAAATTTATCTTGTTGAATCTAATATTTATATTTACAAACTGAATATCATTTCTGCAAAGCTGCTTTGTGACAATGTTCCATTGTAAAATATAGTGCTATATAAACTGTATTGAATTCAGCATGATACAGTATGATATGATACAGGATATAATATGATACAGTATGATACAGTATATGATATGATACAGGATATAATATGATGCGGTATGGTACGATATGATGCCATATGATACAGAATGATACAGTATATGATATGATACAGAATATGATATGATACGATACCACTGCACAGTGAAATTCTTTTATCTTGTTAGGAAGTTTGTGGTAAAACACACATATAAAAGACAGCAATTCATTTAAAAACTCCACAAAATATTACATACAACTACATGAACAACATGGATTAACTGCTAACGACAAACACATTAAATTATGCACATGGATCATATTTTCCCACACACACACACCTGGACACAAGTGCCTTGAATTGCCCCTAAATTCCCATTTGTCTCTCTGAGGAAATGGAAAGGAAAAGAAGGAAAATAATGAAAAGAAAAGTAAAATAAAAGTAAAGGATATGGAGCGGAAGGAAAGTAAAGGAAATTAATAGAAGGGAAGGACAAAAATGAAAATAAAGTAAAATAAAAGGAAAGAAAGGATAATGAAAGGATAGGGAATGGAAGTTAAGGAATGGAGGGGAAGTAAATAGAAGAGAAGGAAAGTAATAAAAAGTAAATTAAAGAGATGGAAAGGATATGGAAAGGAAGGAAAGAAATGGAAAGTAAGAAAAGAAACAGGAAATGACACAAACAATTGCAAGGAAATGACAGGAAAGAATAGAAAGCTCATGGTAGCTCTTACTTTCTCTGATTTGGACAATGTTTTTTCCCAAACAGTTTAAAGGGGGCTTAATCAGAGAAAATTACTTTACCCCAGTCCTCTGTAGTCCAATCCTTATATTTCCTGTAGCATATCGCTTAGGCTTCTTTGCTGCCGCTCTTGACACCAAGCCATCCTCCAAATGCCTTCGTCTCACTGTGCATTCATAGCACACACATCTTGCCATTCCCCATCATAGCCGCTTCTTCCCAACACATGTTTTTAGTAAACATGGCACTGATATTGGAAAGAAATACTTATTTATTGAGCGGCACGGTGGCGCAGTGGTCAGTTCTGCAGCCTTACAGCAAGAGGATGCGCGTTTGAGGCCTGGGTGGGGGCTCCATTGTGCATGTTCGCCCCATGGTTTTCTTCTGGTACTCCGGTTTCCTCCTGCATTCTACAGGCATGCATGCTAGGTTAATTGCTGTCTCTAAATTGCCAGTTAGTGTGTGAATGTGTGCGTGATTGTGTGTGTATGCGCTTACGATGTATTGGCGTTGCCAGATGGGAACCGGTTTTCCTCCATTTTAAAGACACTAATTAACCTATGTATGTGCACAAACACAGGGAGACTCCACACAGAAATCAAGGGATCGAATCCGGCTCCTTCTTGTTGTGACACGACAGCATTACCCACTGCGCCAAACTACTAACATCTTTTATAATAATATTATAATAATAATAATCTTTATTTTGATAAAGAAAAAGACAATTATACACAGATGAAACATACAATAAATAAATGAAAGAAAAATGTATACAATACGATACTTTAATCTTACCTTGGCTACAGATGAGCAAGACTAATGGAGAGCGGCTGAGGAGAGAGGCAGGTAGGAAGGGATACTGGCACGGTACGAAGCATCCACTTTAAACAAAACTTCAATTGTACTTTCTGGGCTTTAACTTAATTCACAATATAAACTGTAAAATTCGTAACTTTACGTACGATACAATTTACACTAATCATCTGTTTTTGCCTTTTTGGCTGCACTTTCGGCACCTTGACTTGCAGCCCTTTCATACATAATCCTACCCAAAGACGTTTGCTTTTGCCCGCCTTTTAATATGTTCTGAAAGTGTGTCTGTGCAGTAACACGTGAGAGGAACAAGATGAGGAATGCGAGAGGATTGTAAAACCGAGCGCTGACGCACCACCTATCGGTTGCGTCCTGAAGCTCGGCTCGTATCTTGAAAAATTCGTATGTGAAGCAGCTCAAACCTCGAAGTACCACTGTATGTACACTAACTGGCCACTTTATTAGATACACATGTTCAATTGCTTGTTAACACAAGTATATAATCAGCCAAACATGTGGTCGCAACCGAGCATCAGAATGGGGAAGAAAGCTGATTTCACTGACATTACATAACGTGGCATGGTTGTTGGCATGGTGCTGGTCTAAGTATTTCAGAAACTGTTGATCTACAAGGAGTTTTCACTCACAGCCATCTCTAGTGTTTACAGAGAATGGTCAGTTGAAAGTATGATACGAGGAATTAATCTAGTTCTTAGGGTAAAAGGGGTCCAAGCTATAGCATGTGCTCTTTGTAATGTTGCATATTTGTGATTGAAGCAATAAAAGTCATAAATAATGTGTATTTCGTATTTTTATGCTTGTTTTTATTTTATTTGATTATTTTGTATAAGAATGTAGTCAGGACGGTGGACAGAGGGAGAAAGACACTCCATCGTCCATGTGAGTAACGGAGACTGCCCTCTCCTGCACGCTGAATGAACTGGATTTCTTTCGTTTTTTTATCCTCCATCTTGTAATGAATGTAGTCAATCTGAAGTGCATAGAAATGTCTCTGTCTTTCTGATTTCTGATGTCTCTGTCTTTTTAATTTTATATATCAGGAAGGACTCAGGAATATAAACTCAATCGTCTGTCTGTCTACCTAACTCTGTCTATATATCTCTCCATCTATACATCTGACTTATCTGTCTGACTATATTTTTGTCTGTCTATATTTTATGTCTGTCTGTTTGTCTATACCTATCTGACTGTCTATTTATCCATATATTCATTTATTCATCTATCCATCTACTGTATATACATACAGTATATACAGGATACAAAGAGAGAGAGAGAGTCAAATTGTCCACAAGTCTTAAAATTAAATTATTTGGTCATTTGGCTCATGTCCTTCACCCTTTGTTTGAACCTGACTGGCCAGTGTAGCGTCTGAGGATTTGATCATCGTCTGGCCCTTGTCTGGCCCCCCACCCCCAGTCTGTGATCCAGAGTAGGGGGATCAGGGGGGCAGTTAGTCAGCACTACGTCTTTCTGCTTTCGTCCTTCTGGATCATTTTACAGAACTAAAGGACAAACTGATTTTCAATGGTAAATTGGTAAATACTAAAAAAAATTAATTGTGTAAAACATTCACTTCATGGCTTCGAGGAAATAATATTTTATAATTATTAATATACATTTTTGTAGTTTTTCAAGTTATTAAACACATAGAAGCGATTGTTAAATGGCAGCTGAGCTCTCTCACACTTTTTGTTTTTCAGGTGAACATGTTTATTATTCCTTCCTGCATCTGTGTGTGTGTGTGTGTGTGTGTACGCACATGGGGCTTTCCTTATTTGACTATGAATAATAGAAAAGCTTATGGAGTGAGCTAGAAATGTTTGTGTGTGCCTGTTTTTATATCTATATGAGGACCAAATGTCCCAACTGGGATGGTATTATTCATTCATTCATTCATTATCTTCTGTATAATCCACACGGGGTCGCAGGGCAGCCAGTGCTCACACACCAACTCTGGGCAGGAAGAATCGTGGGGCATACGCACAGTCTCACACATTCACAAACTAAGAGCCTCTTTAGAGACACCAATAAACCTAGCATACATGTTGGAAAAAACCAGAGTGCCTGGAGTAAACCTACCTGAACTCGGGGAGAACAGACCAGAGTTATCAAACTCCGGTCCTTCTTGGTGTGAGGAGTCAGCACTAGCAACATAAACCAGTAAAATGTCCCCACAAAGTCAAAATATTATATAATCCCTTCCATCTCTGTCTCTCTAAAGATAGGGATGACTGGGATAGGATTATACCATATTTTCACTTTGTGGGGACATTTTTGGTTTAATAGGAAAGTTTTTTTAATCTAAAAAATAAACATATTTATAATAAATAATACATTTATTTATTTATTTATTTATTTATTTATCGTTTAACATCATCCTCAGCACCAGTGGCTATTCTAATTACAGGAACATGGCCATACTCATACACAAGTCTCAATATCAATACACAAGTTAATGACAATTTAGCATTTTCAATTTACCTAGCCTGCATGTCTTTGGACTGTGGGAGGAAACCGGTGCACCCAGAGAGAACCCATGCAAACACAGGGAGAACATGCAAACTCCACATAGAAATTCCCAGGTCTCCGCATCCGGGGATCGAACCCCGCACTATGCACTTGCCCACAGTGCTGCCCAATAATAATAAATAATTCATAAATAACTAAATAAATAATAATTAATAAATAAAACATAACAAAGATAAAATAAATACATTAATAAATAATTAATAATTAAAAAATACATTTTTTAAACACGAAAACTACCTACCCAGCGGGATTCGGGATTCCTGGCAACCGACGGCTTTTGTTGACAGCCCTTGTTTACGGATACAAGAGTTACGTGGCAGTCACGTAAGCTAATGTGTCTCAGATGTTTTGTGTTTCGTGCACTGATTGACTATTGGAGTTCTCACTTTTGTTGAGTTTAGTACTCGACATTATAAAGAGACTATGCCAAGTGTGTATTTCTTTGCTTCTTGCTACGTTGTGCCTAGTTCCTGGTTTATTGTTTTGTTTACGTTTATTTCTGGGGTTATTTGTTATTTTTGAAAGATTTTATTAAAAGCATTCCTCTGCAAATAGTTCTGCCTTCTTCCAGTGTGTTCCTGTACGGGGTATCATGACAATAAATAACAATATTAAATAAATAATAGTAAAATAATAATAAATATATAATAAATAAATATATAATAATAAATAAATAAAGAAATAAAAAATAAAAGAAGGATAAAGGTCAAAATGTAGTTGTGTGTGTATGTATACGTGTGTGTCTCTGTGTATATCTACACAAGTGTAGGTTTGCGCCTGTGTTTGACTGTGTGCACATATGTATGTGTGTGTATTTCATGCATGTTTGTGTGTACATATATGTGAGAGTATATGTATGTGTGTGTGTGTGTGTGCGTCTGTGTGTGTATAATATATCTGGTCCGTACTGTATCTCCATGACAACCTGCTCTTTGATGTGGGGTTTCCCTTCCTGACATTTCTCCATTTGGGGGTTAGATTGTGAATTGCTCTCACTCTCTCTCTCCTTCATCCAGCGTGTCATAGGGGAGTGAAGAACAAAGGAGAGACAGAGAGAGAGAGGAAGGCAGAGAGAGAGAGAGTGAGAAAGAAAGGTGTTGGGAGGCAGGAGGAAGAATATAATGGGCGTCTGGACCGATAGTCCTCAGCCGTGGCAGCAGAGAAAAAGCAGACAAGTGCATGTCAGCACCCGCTCAATCTCCATCCCGTCCCCTTCCAACCCCCAACACACACACACACACACACACACCTCCTTTTCTCCTGTCCCCCATTTTTTATTCTCCTTCTTTTTCTTAATTTCACCTTCTCTCTCTCTCTCTCTCTCTCTCTCCCTCTCTCTCCAACTCTCTCTATAAATATGATGGAGTGGCACCTTGTCTAGGGTTGCCCTTGTGCCCAGTGGCCACAGGATGAGAACACCCAGCAGAACTGTTTTGTTAATAATTTATTAATAACTTTATTATACTTGGTGGCACGGTGGTGCTGTAGGTAGTGCTGTCACCTCATAGCAAGAACGTGTTCGCTCCGGGTGCACTGGTTTCCTCCTGCATTCCAAAGCCATGCATGCTAGGTTCAATGGTGTCTCTACCGCCCTATGATGGAGCAGCCCTGTCTAGGGTTGTGCTTGCCCTTGCACCAAAGAGGTGCCGGTTACACACCGTGACTCCTCGTGGATGAAGCCGAAGATAATGAATGAATTAATTTATTAATGTATTACACTGTTTTTTTGGTTATATATAGCAATGTATTAGTTCAGACAGGAGATAAATATTGATCCACTAGTCATGTTCATGCTAGCTTGTGCTTTCTGTGCTTTTTCTCTTCTTCAGCAGGATCCAAACGATCTAATATTATGAGTCAAATCGAAATGATTAAATATGTCTTGTGTAATCTAATCAAATAAATAACGACGCACAAAGATATATATTTATATATTTATAGATAAAACAAAACAAGCAACTTCATATTCATATTATTAGCTTCGTTGCAAAATTGAGCCTTGCGTTATTGCTTTTGGGATTTTCCCCTTCTTCTTCTTTGTTTTTTTAATGATAGTTTTATGAGCTGTCTGGTGAAAAAAGTCAAATCTAATCAAGTCACATTTCTGCATCTTCCACAATTCCATCCTTTCCATTTTCATCTTGTAGAGCAAATGAAGAAGAAGTAGAGGAAGGAGAAGAAGATAACGAGACTGGGGAAATAATTATGGAATCCTTTTCCTCTGCCATACATGTATATCTATATGCAGAGTATCTTTCAGCAAGTGCTGCCCAAAGTGAAGCCATTTTCAGCCGATAGCTTTGTCAGTAGAGACAGTGTGCATTTCAGAGGTTGACTCCGCAGACTGACGAAGAGGACAATAGGGCAAAAAAACGAATGGAATAAATTATGGGAGAGTGTTGGTTCACTTTGTATCTTTGAATTAGTTCCAGCCCTGAATGCGAATTTGAAAACACCAAAATAGGTTTGCATCGGAAAGATTTTGCACGTAGCAATCAAACGGAAAAGACAGTAAGCAAGACGGCCCCTTGCTTCTTTTTCTTTCGACCTCGCCACAGCGTGCCAACCTTTTCCTCCTCATTCTGTCCTCTGCAGCTTCTGCTTTCACACCAACGACCTGCAAGTCTACATTGACCACATCTATATATCTCTGCTTTGGTCTTCCTCTCTGCCTCCTGCCTAGCAGCTCCATTTCTAACATCCTCCTACCAATATATCCACTGTCCCTACTCTGCACATGTCCAAACCATCTCAATCGG
>JAOUQV010234463.1:0-14341 GCA_028565295.1 Aspidoras spilotus
ATTATTGGGTCTTGAGCAGTTCCGTTGTGCTTGTAAATTGTTCCTTCGCTTTCAATCAAAGGCAGATACGACATATCAGCACCACGAATGAATTCAACTTCGGGAGTTGGTTGTTGTGTTTCAGAACTGTTGTCAGACGAACATGAAACGATGAAAGCTGATAGTAAGATAAAAGCAATTTTTCTCATTATTTTTATTGTAAAAGTTCTTTTTGGGGGAATTTAAGAATTATTCAAGATGATTAAGTATAAATTGATAATGCTTTATCAGTGAAATTAATTTTAAATATAAATGCACTGAAAATAACCCAACCCATCATTTCTGGGAACTAAGGTTAAACAAACTGATTACACTTTATCTAAGGATTGGATTAAAGAAACACACACACACACACGTATGTGACTATAGATCGTAATTACAGGTCTGACTTTATCTCTCTCATCTGTGAACAAACTCTAATTGGCTTCAGTACCTCCAAGCTGCTATGTGTGTATGCACAAACACACACAATAGTGTTATGTTTAATAAATCTTATTGCCTGAAGCATTTTGTGTGTATGACTTTTATTTGTTTATTTCATTCTCCATTTTGAACAAATTGACATTGCATGTGTTTGAGGAAAGAGAGAGAGAGAGAGAAAGAGAGAGGTGGAGAGAGAGAGAGAAAGACAGTCAGACAGGAAGACACAAAAAAGGTCAGCAAAACTTAGGCTATTATGATGATAAAGTCACAGATAAACAGAAGGGCACAATCAGACAGACAGATAGATAATGACAAACAGACAGAAACAATGACGAAAGACAGATGGACAGACAGATTTTATCTGATACTCCGTTTTCCGGATCGCTGTGGATTGTGGATTACTCATTGCCTCACTTTTTTTTGGATATTTAGGAAACCCTTAAACGTCTTCAGAGTTGTGCTAGTGGGTTCCATCTGTACTCTGATAGTGTAAAGATAAGCTGCACAGTCATAATAAGTTTCCCCCCCCATGCATCTGCAGTTTTACATCACATCACTCTGCAGAGTGACATTGAGCCACTCATTTAGGAAAGAAGACATCAGGTGAATTCTAAAGTCACAAATATGCTTTCAGAAAACTGCATAGCCTCAATGGTTGCACAGTGCTCCGGGTTTCCCCAGATGGGTTAAAGAGGTAAATGCAGAGGGAACGGGGATCAACAGGGAGAGCCCCACAATTAATTACTAATGATTAATAGCAAGTTATTTGAAATATATCAACTAATATATCCATAGTCAATGTTCAGCAGCAGGTGTTTTCCTGGGAGTTTGAGAGACAATTTTCCCATATAAGGTGGAGTAAATTTTCATGTTTTTGTCAATCTATCAGGCACTTTAATAATGTTAATATACCTTGCTGGCACAAGCCAGGGGCACTTGACTCTTCTGCCTCTCCAAGTCCAACATTGTTTTCAATGTCACCAGCCTGTTTTAAAAATCACCCCAGGCACCAGAAACACACACACTCATTTTTACACAATTTGGAATATCAAATCAATGCCACAGTGATTTATAATTATTAATTCTTTAAACTATCTGGATATTCAATTACATAATGTATGTTCCATGACTGTAATCTAGAATTCAATGCAGAGCTTTGTGTAAAATGAGCAATGATGGTGAAATAATCCATCCAATAAATCCACAGCGCGAAGAAATCTGTAACTATATAAAGAATATTTGCAAAAAATAAAAAAAATACAATTGTGTTGGATTAAACTTTGTTTATTAGACGGTTAGATTATTTTTTTGTTATCAAGTTTCTTTTATGTTTGCTAAAAGAAACTTGTCGCACCACTATGATTGGCTGAATGGATGAGTCAACGTGTTGCTTGTAGCAGTCTGGCACTTAATAATCCAGTCCATGTCATGATGTCCACCCAAAGCTGTCGCATCTTCTAACTCTACCCATAAATTCTTTTCATTACACTTCATTCAATGGTGTCATGACTGTAACAAGATTAATGGGATTTGATGTGGTTCAGGAAGTCTGTTTCTGTTCTTGATATCTTGCACACTTGCTTAGTGGTCATCATTGTTCTTGAGATCCTCAGCAACTACCGGATGAACTTGTTTCACTGTTCAGGCTTCACATTCACATGTGGCTACTGGCGAGACCAAGGCTTTCATCAGCTTGATGTTGGTGGAAATTACTTTGTTTTTCCAAGAGTGATGGTGCCCATTAAACCCAGATCAGGGCTGAACCTATCGGTACGCAACAATGAAATTGAATTCAATTCTATTTATAAAGCGCTTTTAACAATTGACATTGTCCCAAATCAGCTTTACAGAAGCATTTTATCCCAGATGAGCAATGTTGGCATAGAAAAACTCCCTGAGAAAATGAGGAAGAAACCTTGAGACTCATGACTCGTAAGGAAACCCATCCTTATTTGGGTGCTACAGTATAATCTGTATACCTCTAATACATAATTATATAACTAACAATCATATATAACATTTGACAATTATTATAAGGAAAGTGATGGTAATGATAAGATATGGGCAGTCGAAGGGAATCCGGCAGGCATAGGGTTGCTGACATCTCCTGGTGCCTTTGCCGTATTAGGTGTAGCTTATCCAAAAGAGTGAAGAAGAGAAAGAGAGGATAAAAAGGGGAAAGGGGAGTAAAAAGAGAAAGGGTAAGAGAATAGAGAGTTAGATACTATCAACTATCGAATGCTCAATCCAAACACAAGTTGTGCAGAAAGTAAGATGAAACTCCAGCAGACTAGCTATATAACAGCATAACTCAGGGTAGAACCAGAAGGTGATACAGCCATGGGGGAGCCCTGGGTCATAAAGCAGCCAGCCACTCCACCGTCAACAAACCTGAGTGATCTTGTGAGTGTGGCTGGGTGACATCATCCATCATCCCAGTTTACCAAAACGCTCTATGACCATGAACCCTCCAGCTCTGAGCCCTGAACTATAAGGGGATTATAAAGGATATGCTTGACTAAATAAATAAGTTTTCAGCCTAGACTTGAAGACCGAGATTATGCCTGAGTCCTGACCACTGACTGGAAGACTATTCCATAGATGTGGGGCTCTATAAGAGACTGATCTTCCCCCTTGCTGTATCCCTCTTAATATAAGGTATCAGAAAATAGCCTGTACCGTTTGATCAAAGTGGAAGTGTTGGACCATAAGAAACTAGAAGTTCACCAAGGTACTCTGAGGTGTGACTATTTACTGCTTTATAAGCGAGCAAAAGTATATTATAATCAATTCAAAATTTGACTGGTAGCCAGTGTGCAGTATGGATAGAACAGAGGTGATATGTTCATATATTTGGGTTCTAGTAAAGATTCTAGCCGCTGCATTCTGAACTAACTTCAGTTTGATTATGCACCTGCCCGAATAACCAGACAACAGGGTGTTACAGTAATCCAACCTAATGATAAAAGCATAGCAAAGACGAGTATTTCTGCATCAACATCGCCAAAGCATGGACATGGATGCCTGGACAACATAAAATTGCATCAATATTACCATTGATTTATCAGTTATGAACCTCAACATCAAAGTAACAGGAAAGCACAACAGATATTTTCTCGACGCTAGGCTAAATTAGCATGAGGTCGTAAAGAGATATATTCCCGAATAGTAATAATACCCCCCAATTACCATGCTTCATTGTCATTTTATTTTTAGTTATATATATCTGTGTGTGGAGTCTGCATGTTCTCACCGTGTTCACGTTTGTTTTCTCCGGGTGCTCCGGTTTCCTCCCACAGTCCAAAGACAGGTAAAATGGAAAATGCTAAATTGCCATTAACTTGTGTATTGATATGTGACTTTGCATATGATATGAGACTTGTGTATGAGTATGACCGTGTTCCTGTCATTAGAATAGCCACTGGTGCTGAGGATGGCGTTAAACAATCAATAAATAAATACCTGCAGAAATTGTGATGTGTGTTGTCCCATGTGCATCCCTGCGTGCATCCTAATAAGGGTGAGCATTTAATTTCAAAAGGGTTGGCTGTCAATGCATTTGGAATGGTGTCGATATCTCAAACCGAGGGGCCCTTTTAATAAACTCTTCTATTAAAATGAATCAAAGCTATAACCGGAGGGGCAAAATGGGCAGTGCAGTTGAACAAATGGGGTTATATAAAATCATTAGAATATCCCAATCAAATTTTAATATTGTATACTTTAAAATGCTGACCATGCTTCGGAGCGGTGATTTGCAGGAAACACTATAATGGTGGTAAATATATAAAAGGATATATAATGTAATATAATGCCAAGACGCAGTAGTGACAGTAGTATTTTTTTTAGAGCTTCATCCATATATAGAAACGTGTGCTATATTTTTCATTAATAATGAATTTAATAATGCGCCACAGGATGTCAAATCAATATTTCAAGTGTCATCGACAGACACAAATATGGATACACCTATGCATTCATAAGAGTTCTGTGGATTGAAAAAAAACAGACACTTGGGAATATAGACAGTCTCTTATTTGCCGCTCTTATATTTCAGTGTTTGAGCTTGTAACCTTAAAAGTTGACATTGCACACCGAGAATGAGCTCCATATCTGTCTGCGTTCGACAGCAGCGAGACGAGACAGAGGAAGCATGTGAGATGCTCTGTCTGACCTTGATAGTGTGTGCTAGCGGAGATGTCTTACACGACTCACGGGGATGAGAGACAGTCATTTCCACCTGGAGCCTGTGAGAACCAGAGGGCCGCATAAACCACAGCACCTACCATGATTAGTGTTACTGTGGGATCCAGGATGGGTTATGAATGATGGCAGCGGTTTTATTCAGTCTAAAAAAAATACTATTCAGTTCCATTTCGACTGGTTGAATGTACACTTGAGAAAAGAAATATATTCCGATACGTCTATATGGTAAGTCTGGTGCTTTAGGGAACAGGAGGAACCTCTCTACCAAAGTCTGTATCTGTAGAAATGAGTAACAGGACTTGGAAAACCTGGCTGCTAACAAATTGTTACATCTTTCTTCATATGCAAGTCAACCCTTGCCTTCTGTAGAAGCTTCACAAGTTTGCCTCACTTATTTACTGGGAAAGGGTTAACATTGAGTGAATTCCATGCAGACAGATAGCAAAAGACTAGCAATGAAATGTAAGGCAAGTCTATGCAAAGTACCTAGTGAGCTGCCATGCTGCCTTAGTTCCTACGAAGGCATCTTCGTAATTAGAGAGGATTCCTAACGGCATGCAACTTTATAAAGATTTAAAAACTTTCCATCCACTGCTACAGATTTACCTCATCAGTGTTTTGTGTTTTTAGCATTTTAGCTTCTAATTAAACATAATCAGTTAATTAGACATAATATTTAATCGCACAAAAAAAGGTCCTGGGTTTTATTACCAGGTGTGGCATACATACTTTGTAAAAGCTGTGAAAGTAAACAGAAATAGAAAGTAATCTATTTTCAACAATGCTTGCGCACAGAGGTATCTGTTCTCCACATTTTACCCATCCTGCAAAACAGATATAAATACACACACTAATAATTTTATTTACGAACACATGCCCGGAACAGTGAACAACCTCTATAATGCCCTCGGGGAGCAACAGGGGGTTAGATGCTTATAGGCACATTAGCCGTATCACAACTTGGTGGTACTGGGAATCATACCAGGGAACTTCCAGTCGCAAGACCAGTTTCTTAACCACAAGCCTATTGCAGCCCCTTATAAGAGAGTATCGAACCTGAGATGTCCAGTCTAAGAGACAACAAGGCTTAACACAAGACAACTAAAAGACTTGTTCTCCTCGTTTTTGTGCAGGTTTCCTCTAGGGTGCTCCTGTTTCTTCCCATAATCAAAAGACATGCATAAGGCTAGTTGGTGTTTCTAAATTGCTCTTTGTGTTTGTGAGTGAGTGTGTGTGTGCGTGCCTAAAGTTATTCTGGTTAACCATAGCTGTTAAATGTTGCCTATTGCTGCCAAGTGAAAAGATGAACACCTTATATGAGAGCCGGTTGCGATGTAACTACCAATTTGTGATCTGTTCTAAGCAAAACTTTAGAATTTCATATAATTTATTTTTATTTTATTTCCCACCCTTTTCCACGTCCATGTCTGAGCTAGTTCTGCATATTAAAGAGTACAAGCAGTAACTAGCGGGGTATGTTTTAGCGCCTGACATTTGCACACATTTGAATGATTCATTAATTTATTTTATTATTATAGTAATTTAAAGCCAGGAGGGAATTGCAGGCTTTAGCATTTAGAACACAGACTCAGCAGATGCTACAGTTATACACTAGTTATGATTATTTAATGATCCAGTGGCTCTGTTAATATTTATGCCTGTTGGGCTGAACGTCCCTCGAGTCACTTCATAGCAGTAGGCAGACTTTCCCTGCATAGAGCCACTACAGTCAGGGTTGGGATAAGCATCTCAGTCAGAGGGAAGAGGAATAGTGTGCACATGAGTTCATAAATAATGTTCGTCTAAAATGAACATTTCTAAAGCACAGGAAAAAGACCCCCGAATATTCTGCTGTATCTCCCGTTATATGGAGCAATCTGAAATAAAATACAAACCCAATTCCAAAAAAGTTGGGACAAAGGACATAAATGACATATCAAACATTTAAAATGAGAAAATGTTTAATTTAAAGAGGAAAAATTGTGTGATTTTAAATTTCATGACAACAACACGTCTCAAAAAAAAGTTCGGACAAGTCCATGTTTACCACAGTGAGAAATCCCCTTATGTCTGTAAACGTCTGGGGACTGAGGAGACAAGTTGCTCAAATTAATGTATAGGAAAGTTAACCCATTCTTGTCTAAAGCAGGATTCTAGTTGCTCTGTCTATGGTCTTTTTTTGTCATATCTTCCATTTTATGATGCAACAAATGTTTTCTGTGAGTGAAAGTT
The DNA here is from genome assembly GCA_028565295.1 of Aspidoras spilotus. NCBI lineage: Eukaryota > Metazoa > Chordata > Actinopteri > Siluriformes > Callichthyidae > Aspidoras > Aspidoras spilotus. The sequence goes on from JAOUQV010234463.1 coordinate 6,901, forward strand.
CAGTACCCAGACCCTTCTTCTATGCAGCCATAATGCTGTAATTGATGCTTCCCTGAAAGAGATGTCATCTGGATGGGAGCATATATTGCTCTGGAGCCTGAATATACCTTTCAGCATTGATGGTGTCCTTTCAAATGTGTAAGCTGTTTATGCCACACACACTAATGCAAAATTAATTTGAATTCAATTTGAATGAATTTAAGAATATTTACCTTCTTTTAGTAGGGCTGTTTTTGCAGTGTACTTACCTAATTTATGTACACTGAGTGCTGCCCACTATGTTTTGCTCACAGCGGAACTTCATTTAACCCATCCGTGCAGTGAAACACACATATACACACACATGCCCTGAGCGGTGAGCAGCCCTGCATAGCGCCCGGTGAGCAACTGTGGGTTAGGTGCCTTGCCCAAGGGCACTTCAGCCATGACTTGGCGTTACTAGGAATCTAACTGAGGACCTTCCGGTCGCAAGGCTGGTTCCTTAACCACAAGCCTACGACTGCCCCATGTGGATTTATGTTAAACGTTCTTAGAAATTCCCCAAGGTTCACAGATTTCCTCCCACAAACCTAAAGCATGTATTATGCTAACAGGTGTCTGTAAATTGCTGTTTCTCTGTTTATTTGCTATATGATGTAGTGGCGTCTTGTTTAATCTTGCCGGACTTGCACCCTGTGCTGCCATATGTCCTGAAAAAACGGACAAAATCTGTCCTATCCCTTTTTTTGGAATAACTTCAGAAGTTGCAAATGTCTGGCAACATTTAGCAACTATGGAAGCCTGGAGGTGCAGTGCCAATGCATCACTAAACATCCGAAAGGTTAGCATCGAACTTGCAAGGTGAACTGTCATAGCTAAAGCAATAAGCATTGGTCAACTTGTCTATAAATATTTAACACCTTGTTAATTCTGTTCTCTAATGTGTTTGTGCTGTAATTAATCAGAAAACGGTGGACCAACTTGTGTCCAGTGTTTCTAATACAGTGATGATTCCGTGTATTCAGGAATCGTGCAGCTTTCCTCTCTGTGTTTGATTGGCAGCTTAATTTGCACCAAATTTTTTTTGACACCTTGGATTCAACGTGCTAAATGCTTCAAGAAGTTTAATTCTGCCATGAGAAATGCAATAATTGTGAGAAGCTGTTAAAGCGTTTAACGCACTGTCTGTTAGCAAGTATCACATGAGAGAGATGAGGTGTCCGTACCGACTGAGCTAAACACTCCAACACTGAGGAGCTCTAATATTCTCCTCTTCTGTCTCCATGACTAATGGAGAAAATTCAGACAGCCGATGGAATAAATTTCCCCCCAAAGTCGATTATCTTCATCATGAAAATAAGGTCAATTTATCATCCAATCTCTTTTTATGAAATTATCATCTCATAAGAAAAGGCACTTTTTTTAGAGAGAGAGTGTGTGTGTGTGTGTGTGTGTGCAGTTGTGATGAGCATGAACTGCAAGAATCTCTAAGCTAATTAAATTCAGACTAAAAATTCGATTCTCATATAGACTGAGTGATCACATGTTTAGGAACACCTGGCTACCAATAGGCTGGTTCGACTTTTGATTCATTACAGCACACAGACATCTACAATGTGGAGAATTACTAGCATATGTTAAAATATGCTAGTATGCCTAATTCAAGGCTCACCTCTCATATCCACCACCCCTGGCTGCTTGCTGTGTGACCTTTGACTGTATGTATTTGATGGTTCTATCATCTTTGGTACACCTGTGATACCCTGTACAGGGACAGAATTGAAGTGCAGCTCTTTTTGCCCATAGCTGGTAAATGTTGCTTTCTGTTGTGCACGATGAAAGCCAAATTTGACATTGTCTGTCTATCTGTCTATATATCTGTCTGTCTTTATCTGTCTGTCTGTCTGTCTGTAGGATGTTTGTATATTTAGCTGTCTGTCTATCTAGATCATTCTGTCTGTCTATCCATATATCCAACTATGTCTCTGTCTTTGTCTATATCTGTCTGTCTGTATCTGTCTGTCTGTCTACAGTATGTATGTATGTATGTATCTATCTAGATCTTTCTGCCTGTCTATCCATATATCCAACTATGTCTGTCTGTCTGTCTGTCTGTCACCAGTGTTTGTATATCTAGCTATCCGTCTATCTAGACCTTTCTGTCTGTATATATCCAACTATCTGTCTGTCTGTCTGTCAATAGTGTAATATTAATTTTGTCTGTAACCCTCTGCCCCAGTTTCCATTGCACTGAAGTAAAAATATTGTAATATCACTGTGATAGTTAGCTGCACAGTTGTGCTTCGTGGAATACTGATAAACTGGAGTTGATCCTCAGTTACTAACACTAGCTCTAACCAGTTACTAGCGCTCTGACAGCTGAACTATTTAGACCTCTGCAAAATCATAATATACAAATATTGGTGGAATATCAGTAATATTTCTAGATGGTGGTATAATCTGTACTGGAACTCTATAATTATTAAGTACTAAAATACACCGGGTATATATTCTAGTTAAAATTTTTAAGTATTTATTTAAAATTAGAGAATTTATCTGATCTTAATAAGTTCAGTATCTGTGCATTAGGATTTTTTTTCCTTTCTGACGTGTTGTGGCAGATTTCATTAAAAATGCATGGGAAATTAATTTATAGTTCCATTAAAGACAGCATCCAAGCGTTGGTTTAGATCCCAGAGCTTCACCCCTCCTGTATTTTATTTTTACTTCCCTGAATGAATCCAAACTTCTACTTCAACACTACACTTCTTTTCAACACTTTTTTGAGTGTCACATACAGGATGAATTTTAAATGTGGCTCCACTCTGGAAATAAAGGTACTCACATGCCAAACTAGAGTTCACCTCGACTATATACACACACTTTGATTTCCCAAGGTGATACTATTCACAGTTTTGTTCTCTCATCACACTCTGTTTCACTCCTCTCTTCCTGACAATGTATAGTTCGGAGTAAACCGGCAATTTTTCACAGCTGTAAAGGGATGGTGACGACTCACAGCAGGAGCTATGGCTCTTCAAACCTGGCTGGGAATGTGGATTGAACGGCAAAGGACCAGAAGGAGGAATTTTCCCTAGTGCAAGAGATAGATTTTAGTGTTTTCTTTTCTCTTTCCTGTAGTGTCCTAATGTATCGTGCACTCAGAAAAGGATAATAATTTAGTACAGAGTTTGAGGGTTATCTGTACAACAGGGCTGTCCAAACTATGAAAAAATATACAATGGGCCAGGCCACTCGAGATACGGTTTGGTGATATTGCTAATGTATTAAAGTAATATATCAACTAAGCAATTTACACCTAAGGATCTGTAGACATAAGATCAAATAAACAAGTAAATGAACACACAAGTATACACTAAATTACAGTAATCATATAGATTATGTAGTTAAAAAAGCTAGCTAGGAACAGACCTAATATCCAAAGATAGGCAGTTTAATAATCTCATTGCTGCGACTGCAAAGACACGGTCACACTTGAGCTTCAGCCGAGACCATGGAACAGCAACAGTCTAATTTAAAGACCTCATCAAGCTGGAGTGTTCAAGATGTTCTTGTATCTCAGAAAGGTATAATGGTGTAAGTCCATTTAGATTTTAAACATCAAATAAGAGAATGTTAAACTGGATCCTGTAATGAACAAGGAGACAGCGGGGAGACAGTGGGGTGATATGCTCTTTTTTCTTAGTGCCTATAATCTTACAGCTGAATTTTTTAATGACTGTTAACAAGTCAACAAAGTTTTGCTGACACCAGGACAGAGTCCATTACAGCTACATGTACATCTATCCGCCTGTCTGTCCGTATACCCATACCTGTTTGTCTTTCTATCTAGCTCCAGTGTCTATCTATCTATCTATCCATCCATCCATGTCTGTCTCTGTCTGTCTGTCTGTCTGTTTATCCATCATCTGTCTTTCCGTCTGTCTGTTATTTCTTTGAGATACAAGCAGATCAACAGGAAGCTTGAAGATACCAGATCTCTATTGAAATCCATGACAACCTTTAAGAGCCGCGGACGGGGTTGGGCTGCTTCCACACTGGATCCATGGCAACTGACTCCGGGTCATTAGAACACTTTAGAGACTTATAATTGGGGTGAAGAGAGACATTTTCTATATTAATCCATTTTAACTTATCTATTTCATCTCATTAAACCTCGTAATCGAGTGTTTTATAATGAGTTATCTCATCAACTGGAAAATATTAGACTGTCTTTATATTAACTGTACTGGATACCAAATCTTTTAGCTTTTCGATGATCTTTGCTGTATGTATTACAAGGTTTATTTCATTCGGTATTATAATAAGTAGAAGAAGAAGAAAAACACATATTATCAATAATAGTAATAATAATAATAATAATATAGAAATAATTATTGAAAAAAGATAATTTATTGAGTATCTACATTTAACAAATCAGGGGTGCCATTAGCACTACCTTAGCCTAATAACAATATAGAGGCTGCCGCTCCAATGTAGGGCACATACACAAGACACCTATTAACCAAATGCGCTTTGGAATGCGGGAGGATAACTGGAGCACCCAAAGAAAACCTGGGCAAACACACAGAGAACATGCAAACGCCAAACAAAAATTTCCCAGGTCGGCTATATAATATTCTTTTCAAAAATATTTAGAAATTATAATGCTTGTTGTAATCAAAGTGAATGTTCTAATTGTACTTATATACTTAATTTTAGCAAAATTTATTTACAAACCCGATTAAAAAAATAAATAAAATAAAAACGGAATGCAATAATTTACATATCTCAAAAACTTACATTGTATTCACAATAGAACATAGACAACATATCAAAATTTTTAATTTAATGTCAAATATTGGCTCATTTGAAATTTCGTGACAGCAACACATGTCAAAAAAATTGAGACGGGGCAAAAAGAGGCTGGACAAGTTAAAGGTACCAACAATTGCAATTCATTAGGTCAATTGGCATCATGTCATTAACATGACTGGTTATAAAAAGACTATCTTGGAGTGGAAGCGGCTCTCAGAAGTAAAGATGGGAAGCAGATCAACAATCCCCCTAATTCTACACTGACAAATACTTGAGCGATATCAGAACGGAGTTAGACAGTGTAAAATTGAAAGTAATTTTAACATATCATCATATACCGTGCATAATGTCATCAAAAGATTCAGAGAATCTGGAAGTATCTCTGTGTGTAGGGTCATGGCCGGAAAACCATACTGGATGCCCATGATCTTCAGGACCTTAAACGGCACTGCATCACATACAGGCATGCTTCTGTATTGGAAATCACAAAATGGGCTCAAGAATATATCCAGAATACATTATCTGTAAACACAATTTAACATGCTATCCGCCGTTGCCAGCGAAAACTATATAGTTCAAATAAGAAACTATATTTAAACAAGATCCAGAAGTGCAGACGTCTTCTCTGGGCCAAGGCTCATTTAAAATGGAATGTGGCAAAGTGGAAGAACAGTAGTTCTTTATGAAAACCATGGACTTCATGTCATTAGGACTAAAGAGGAGGAGAACCCAAGTTGTTATCAGCACTCAGTTCAGAAGCTTGCATGTCTGATGGTATGGGGTTGCATTAGTGTGTGTGGCATAAACAGCTTACACATTTGAAAGCACACCATCAATGCTGAAAGGTATATTTAGGTTCTAGAGCAACATATGCTCCTTTCCAGACGACGTCTCTTTCAGGGAAGACCTTGAGAATTCCAACATAATGTCAAACCATATATTGAATCACTTACAGCATCATGGCTGCGTAGAAAAAGGGTCTGTGCACTAAAATTTTACCCATAGAAAACATTTGACACATCATTAAATGGAAGATATGACAAAAAAAGATATAATACATTTGAGCAAATAGAATTCTACATTAGACAAGAATGGGTTAACATTCCTATCCCTCAACTTGAGCAACTTGTCTCCACAGTCATCAGACAGTTACATGGCTTTGTCCCAACGTTTTTGTGTTGTCATGAAATTTAAAATCACCTAATTCTTTCTTTAAATGATACATTTTCTCAGTTTAAACATGTGATATTTGTTCTATTCTGAATAAAATATAGAATTTTAAAGCTTCAACATCATTGCATTATGTTTTTATTTACAACTTTTACTTTGTCCCAACATTTTTGGAATTGAGTTCGTAATACTTTTAATGGTTTTTAATACTCTGCAGAAAACCCTAATTCGTCAATCTGAATCTCACCCTGGGAAAAATGATCCCGATTACATGAATATTGGGATTGGGTTGCTAGCATCTTTAAAGCATAAATGTGTGTCTGTGTGTGTGTGGGTGTGTTTGTGTGTGTGTGTGATTGGTTGGAGGTTAAGGTGGGTTGAATGTTTCTGAGTGCCTGAGTGCAAATTGATCATAAGATTGGCCCATTTTTTGCACTAATGCCCATATTAAGAGTGTGGATTTATTTCTGGCTAACAGCGCACTAAACGTGTCTTTGTGATGCTGCGATACATCGGCTTTTTATGACCACAGGCTAGATTGCAAACATAAAATAAAATAAATATGGCTTATTGATTCAAACGTGTGGAGTAAAGTGTGTGTGTGTGTGTTTGTGGTGCCATTCTGGAAAATGCATAGCTTATCTTCTGGTATGAGTAATGATTAAATTTAGGTGTACTGAACATCTCAGAGCATGTATTGGAGAGAGCAGGTGAGCAAAAAAAGAGGGAGAATGCAAAGAGAGACAGAGCAAAATAGTGTATGTGTTTGTGTGTGTGTGTGCAAGAGAGAGAGAGAACAAAAATAGAGAGACCAAGAGACAAAGGGAGATAGAAATAAGAGGAAAAGGGAAAAAAGAGCGAGAGATACAGTTACCACCTTCATCCTTCTTCCGTTACCTCCAAATTAGGTCCTTTGTATGTAGTTGTTACCCTTTTTAGTATGTTTGTGCTCCTCTAAATTTGATCCCCATCGCACATATTATTCCAAGGCTAGGTTAGAAAAAATCTGTAATACAGATAAGAAATTAACTCAAAATTACCTTTTGAGTTTACTATATTTGACCTGGTTGACTTGTCCTCTCGGGTTCCCAAAAAAATCTGTGAGGCTATTGCCTTTGCATCATTATTAGCACGAAGACTGTTAAATTGGAAATCATCACCTCCACCACTGACATCACAGTGGATATATGATCTGATGCTATTTCTTGAACTTGAAAAGATTAAATTCGTCACCTCACAACAGGTGGGAAAGTTTGATAAGTTACGGGACAAGATGATAAAAGATTTTAGGAAGTTAGTGAAAGTGCTGGATTTTTGCCACTATGTTTTGCACACAGCGGAATTGGTCCTCTGCATTTAACCCTCCGTGCAGTGAAACACATACATAGTCACACACAGGTGAAGTGAGCACACATGCCTGAAGCAGTGAGCAGCCATCACAGCGCCCGGGGAGCAACTGGGGGTTAGGTGCCTT
>JAOUQV010234568.1:0-14337 GCA_028565295.1 Aspidoras spilotus
CAAAATATTGCAATGCACACAACATTATGAGTGACATACCAGAGTTCAAAAGAGGACAAATTGTTGGTGCACGTCTTTGTGATGTATCAAGAGCCACTTTGGGGTGTTTTGGAGGAGAAAGTCAGGAAACATACACTCACTATACACACCTTGGTAGAAAAATATTGGACCTCTTTTACCTCCAGAACTGCCTTAATTTTTCATGGCATACTCTGCTTTTCTATCATCTCAAATCAGTCTGTCCATTCTTCTCTGACCTCTCACATCAACAAGGCATTTTCGTCCACACAACTGCCACTCATTGGATATTTTCTCTTCTTCTGACTATTCTCTGTAAACCAGTAGACATAGTTGTACGTATAAATCCTAGGAGATCAGCAGTTTCTGAAATACTCAGACCAGCCTGTCTGGCACCACCATCCACGCTACATTCAAAGTCACTTAAATTGCCTTTCGCCACATTCTGATGCATGGTTTCCACTTCAGCAATTTGGCTTGGCCACCGCTACATGACTAAATGCATTAAGTTGTGGATTGGCCATGTGATTGGCTGATTAGATGTTCATGTGGCCAGTGGGTGTACATACTGTATATACATAATAAACAGTCGCTTGGTTGGGAACACCTAATCTATAGGGGGGCTCTTTTTGATTCATTACAGAACAAAGACGTTGAGGCAATAAAATGTATGTATTCATCATTCATACGCAAGTCGACCCAAGCACACTACAACAGCTCTGTTAGTTTCATTCTCAAAAACAGCGATTATTGACTATAAGAATGATTTAAACAACTGGAATAACATAAATTACAGGACAGAAGAAGATTTTATATTTTTATTTTAATATTAATAGTTTTTTGAGGTTCCTGAGGTTGTCCTCTGATTGGACGCCATTGCTAGATATTTATCTAGATAATATAACGAATGCAAATTCGCATACACATAAATTCAGTTCAGTTTTATTTTGAAAGCACTTTTTATATTGGAACATTATCCCAAAGCTGCTTTACAGAAACCTTTAGAGGAAGTAGACTAAGAAGGGAACCCCATGGTCATATGGGTGATAACAGAATAATCAGTCCTCCCACAAGAAGTTTACATTCAGGGTGGATCAAATATATGAATTCCTGGCTACAGCATTGTTTTGTAGCTGTAGTTCTTTTTGTTTCCTAGTAAAGGTTTTGATGTTTGTGTTTGGGACCTTAAAATGAGTCACATGTTTTGTCTATGGGACGTAAAGTGTGTGGTTAGTGTCTCCAATTTCTCTTGATAACTTTTCAGTCCAAGGTGACCTAGCACGCGGGTTCTATGACCGCGTTGTGCTCAGTTTTTGACACGGGTAAATTATTGATATCACATCATCATAATCATCCATAAGCAGGTTGACCAGCTCACCTCTCGCATTAATACTATGTAATCGGCTAATGTGTGTCCATTTGGTACGTGTGGTTTCCTCCACTTTTGGTGCTACAGAAACAGTCCAACGAGCAGCTGTTGTGTAACACTGATACCACAGGTTTTGTTTACTCGTAAATGAAAATGGTTGCCTTCTACTGTACAGCGCCACATGCAATGTGTTCACAGTCCATACACATATGCTGGGTAGTGTATAAGCACAAATGCTTGATTTATTCACTGTTGTTGTATTTAGTTTTTTGTTCATAACTTAATTGTTAACTGGTTGATTTACAGATGGAGTCAACATGCTTGTCGATCCATGAGATCCTGAAAGTTGTGGCAGACAGTCAGACGAAGTACCGTCTCCGTGAAGCTCAGGACCGCATCAGGGCAGAGGACATCAACGACCGGGTTTTCTATTGGTCTTTCGGTCAGGCGATCATTATATGTGTGGTCAGCATTGGACAAGTGTTTATGCTGAAGAGCTTTTTCCATGAGAAGAAAACAAATGTAGCTATGAGCACATAGTCATGACCAAATTGCAGAAACACCGGTTTACCGGTACAGCCAGTCATGTGCTCTAGATCTATCGATTCCAATACCAGCAGGGATACAAACAAGGATATATGATCTAATAGAATATAAAAGGGAAGCAAATTAGTACCAGTTTCATGCTTTTTATTTATAAAAAATGAATGGGCCAAGTCTTATCGGGTGTAGTATTTAAATGTTGTGGGTTTTTAATACTGTGTGTATATATATATATTTCTAAGGAGAGTATAATTTCTATAACTTTATTGTAAATGAGGTCACATTGCACTGCATTATAAAATAAAGCTGCATTTCCTGAAATGAATGGTTGCAAACTCAGGTATTGGGGGTAAAAATGTGAGTCTGCACATCTATTAACATTAGCGAGAATTTATTTAAGGGGGTGCACATAATTTTGCTAAATAAGTGGGAGTGTAAATGGGCGTGACAGGTTAATGACTGCATGTATCTATAAAATACTTTTTTTTTTGTCTTTTGCCCTTTCGGACCAGTGGTTGCTACAGTGAGTCACTCGCATTGCTGAACTGGCACATGTTTAACACCAGATGCTTATCCTGGTGCAAACCTTTCGGGATTAGGACCAGACAGTTTAGCGTCTCTAATTCATCTAGAATGCCATGGTGATATTAATGGAACAGGCATTTTTAAGTTGGTGCTATGATGCCACCAAAGAGATTTGTTGGAGACAAATGAAGGTTTATTTACTAAAATAATAGCAAACTGTCCATAAAACTCAAAAATAAGACATGAGGTCAGGGAATCTGTAAACAGACTAGTCACGGGCAAGGCACAACAAAGGCAAGATCTATGCACATGATAAACATAGGAAGAGCATGATGTCTGCTTGACGTGCCTTTGGATTACTAAAATGTATGGAAGGGATAAAAATTGGTTCCGGAACTTTGTATAATCAATAGGACGGACATTTTAGAGTTGTAACAGTTCAAATACATCATATTTATGTGCTTTTTAATTAACAAAAATTTAATCTTATACCGAAATGAACAGGGAGGATAGATGGGGCTAAAATGGTGCGGTCTGTCCAAAATCTGTATACAAGCTCACATATTATCAACAGCATTGAACCTTTTTCTTGAACTGTGGCAATACCTTAGATACCTCGATACCCATGTGCCTTTCGAATAATAATTGTTTGGTTTCATATCAAAACAAATGTGGGGGGGTGGGGGATACCAATGGGTGATTGGGGTGAATGAGTGCCTCTATCCACAAGTCTGGATCACCAACAGATTTTTTTATTATTGGTACTCTAGAATTACATCAAACTATCAGTAATCCAAAGTGTTGATATCTCGAAAAATGAGGACAAAACAAAGAAAACCAGACGAAACAATCATTAAAGTGATACTAATAATACTACCATCATTATTATTATTACCATCATTATTATTAATAATAATAATGATGTTAATAATAATAAAAATAATACAAACCCAATTTCACAAAAGTAGGGATAAAGTACAAATTGTAAATAAAAACAATGCAATTATGTGAAATTTTTAAAATTCCATATTTTATTCAGAATAGAACATAGATAACATAGAAAATGTATCATTTTTGGGACAAGGCAATGTTTACCACTATGAGACATCTCCTTTTCCCTTTACAACAGTCTGTAAACGTCTGGGGACTGAGGAGACATGTTTCTCAAGTTGAGGGATAGGAATGTTAACCCATTCTTGTATAATGTAGAATTCTAGTTGCTCAAATGTCTTAGGTCTTTTTTTGTCATATCTTTAGTTTTATGATGTGCCAAATGTTTTCTATCTGGACTGCAGGCTGGCCAGTTCAGTACCCAGACCTTTCTTCTACGTATCCATGATGCTGTAATTGATGCAGTATGTGGTCTGGCATTGTCATGTTGGAAAATGCAAGGTCTTCCCTGAAAGAGATGTCGTCTTGATGGGGGCATATGTTGATATAGAAAATGGATATACCTCTTAGCATTGATGGTGTCCCTCCAGATCTGTAAGCTGCCTATGCCATACACACTAATGCAACCCATACCATTATAGATGCTGCTCTGCAATTAGGGGGATTGGTGATCATCTTTTCATCTTTACTTCTGAGAGCTGCTGCCACTCCAAGATGCCCTTTTTATAACCAGTCATGTTAATGACCTATTACTAATTGGTCTTCCAGCTGTTCCTTCTTTTGTACCTTTAACTTTTTTAACCTCTATTTGCCCCGTCCCAACTTTTTTGATTTTGAAAATGTCTCTCTTTCGACAGTTAAGATGTAGTCTATGTTCTATTGTGAATACAATAAGTTAAAATACAATAAGTTAAGATTTGTAAATTATTGCATTCTGTTTTTATTTACAGTGTGTACTTTGTCCCAACTTTTTTGGAATCTGGATTGTATTAATAATAATATTAAGAAGAAGATGAAGATGTATAGGAAAACTCTGGACATAATTTATACTGTAGTTATACTGTAGTTATACTGAACTAGTATGTCCTGTTTACAGTAAACAGAATGTGTATATATACACTCGCTGGCCACTTGATTAGGCCACTTGACACCTTGCTAGTAAAAGGTTGGACCCCCATTTTGCCTTCAGAACTGCCTTAAATCCTTGCAGAATACATTTAACCAAGAATACATTCAACCACCATTCTTCTCTGTGCTCACACATCAACATGGCATTATCATCCATACAACTGCCTCCCACTGGATTTTTTTTCTTTTTTTCCAGACCATTCTCTGTAAACCCTAGAGATGGTTGTACGTAGACAATTCAGTAAGTCAACAGTTTGGGAAATACTAAGACCAGCCCGTCTGGCACCAACAACAATCCCAATGCGGAAAGTCACTTAAATCATATGTCTTTCCTATTCTGATGCTCGGTTCAGCAAGTTGCCTTGACCACCGCTACATGCCTATATTCATTGGGTTGCGATTGGCTGATTAGATATTTGTGTTAACAAGCAATTGAACAGATGTGCCTAATAAATTGGTTGGTGAGTGTATTACTGAATGCATGTACTGTATATATACATTTGTCTTATTCTTGTGGATGATGTGTTGCTTATTTGTTGTTGGGGCGTTTCTAGAAAGACAAATCATCTGCCAATAGAAAATATAAATTTTAAAAATAACTGCGAAATCTGTAGAAGATCTAGGTTTTGTTTTATTATATATTATTATATTATAGGCAGCATATAATGGGGAATATTAAATGAATTTTATTATTTTTTTGCACTTTCGGATTCACGAGTTACATGTGGGAGTTTTGATTTTCCTGGGTGCATTAGGGTGCAGCTTTTTGGTCAGTTTGGGGAAAGTTTGAACTATATTTCCAATCTTAAAGCCTTTAACAGTTACATCTTTGAATAAAGTGTTTGCAAACCAAAGAATGTGTACATTTCAAATAAGTTTCAGACCCGGGTGTGTATGACATGTCTACTGCTTGTTGATTGCTTTACATTTATTCTGGCCCGTAATTTAACAGGTGGCGGCACGATTGTGCAGCGAATAGTGCTGTGGCCTCACAGCAAGAAGATCCTGGGTTCAAGCCCGTGTGGGCCAACTCTAGTTTTCTCCAGGTACTCTGGTCCTCCCGGATTCCAAAGACATGCATAATAGGTTAATTGGTGTCTCTAAATTACCCATGGATATGTTATTGTGTGTGTGGGCCCTTTGATGGATTAGCGCTTTGTCTAGGGTTGGCAACCAGTTTGGCACCGGCTTCCACGTGGTCCTTAAACTAGGATTAAGCGGGTATAGCAAAATGAATAAAGAAATAAATGATTGTAACTGGATGTCTTTATTGTTATAGTACGATTACAGTAGCATCTCTTATGCAAACATCTGCATTATTGCTTTAATTCATGTCACTGTAGTATTGTGTATATTTGAATATAACTGAATATAAAATATGTTGCATTTTTTCCATTATTATTCAGCATCTTTTCCCACCTTAACCAAGTCAGGGCGAGTCCTGAGCTGGGAACACTGGGTGTGTATAAGAAGGTGCCTCTGAGTGTAATCCACCTGAGTGTTGCGTGATAGAGCCTGGAGTATTGCTTCGGTCTTACAGAGTGGCGGGAGCCATTTCAGGGTGACAGGGAGAGCTCGGATACAAAACAGAAAATCATCAGATAAATGCATGTTTAGACAGTGATAAACATGTTCCAAAATAATTGTGACAGGGCAAGAAAAAAACTACAAAAGTTGAGAAATGCTCAAAAAACACCTGTTTGAAACATTCCACAGGTGAACAGCTTTAGTGGAAACAGGTGATGTCATTGTGTATAAAGCAAGCATACCTGAAAGGATGGGATGCATGAGCAAATAGTCTAAGAATGTTTCTCAATTTGCTAACGCAAATAAGAGTTAGTCCCCATGGCATGGGTAACTTTCACATCTGCGAAAGCACCATCATGCTGAATGGAACATACGGGTTTTGGAGCAGAAAGATTATTTCAGGGACGTTTCTGATTAGTTCAGCACAAGACAATTCCAAGATACATTCTAGACGTGTTACAGCAGCGTAGCTTCGTGGTAAAAGTGTGTGGGAACTAGACTGACCTGCCTGCAGTCCAGACATCTCTCCCATTGAAAATGTTTTCCACATTATGAAGCACAAAATTTGGACCTTTAACTAATGTGTGCATGACTACAGGTTTTATTTTGCACTGTACACTCGTACTTGTAGGTATCTCAGACAACCTTTTCCTATCCCACAGAGCACATCGTTGCAACCAACCATTGCGAAGCGATGATGAGGTATGACATGACATAATGGTATCTGTAAGATTAAATGCAAATAATAATATCACATGACATTTGAAAAAATATTTTTTATAACATCTTGCTGTAGGCGGCATGGTGGCGCAGTGGATAGTGCTGTAAGTGAAGATCCCAGGTTCAAGCCCTTTCTCGATTTCTGTGTGGAGCTTGCATGTTTTTCTTCCTGTGTTTCTCCGGGTATTCCGGTTTCCTCTGGCATTCCAAAGACATGCACTATAGTTTAACTAATTTCTCTAAATTGGCCGTTAGTGTGTGATTGTGTGTCTTTGCCCTGTGATTGATTGGCTCCCTGTCTAGGGTTGTTCCTGCCCTTGCTCTCAGAGTTGCTGGTGGGCACCGGCTTGGCCTTGACCCTAAACTGGGATTAAGTGGGTATAGAAAATGAATGAATGAATGAATTAATCTTGCTGTAATTTTGTGCAAACTGAAATCACCCCCTCGCTCGGAATACAGTTATTTTTCAAGAGTGGCCATTAAATAGTTTATTGGATAGATAATGTTTCATCTGGGTGGACAGTTCTAAACTGGAATTCCAACCAGGGAACACCTATGGACGGACAACAATCAACTAACATGCAGCGGAAGGTCACACAGCGCTGGACCAGTGTGACTAATCTGAAAGGTAAGTGTTGAACTAGAGAGGTAAACTGGGTGAGGTGCTATAGTAGTAATGGGGTGACTTGTATGGAGGATGTTCAACCTCTTGTGTGTGCCCTGACGTCTGTGTGCTGTAATTAATCAAAAAAAGGTGGACCGACCGGGGGGGGGAGTGTTTGGGGGAAAGGGGCTCCATAATTTAAGGGGATGAGTCACTAAACAGCCAGCCAATCAAATCGTCCGTAACGCGTGACGCAGTCTGAACAGCGCTGAGACTGAGGCAAACGGAAAGAACAGATGTCCTGCACCATCATTCAACGTTTTTTGTTTTATTTTGTCCAATATCTGAACCATTTAGACGTATTTTCACGCTCTGCACGTTGATCCACGTGTGAAGCAGTCTCCCGAAATCCCCCTCTGGATTAAATATGAGCAAGCTGCGTCTGAGTATCTGCGACCGTCAGCGTGTCCGTCGGCGTCTCATCGCGGTTCCTCCGAGCGCGTTTATTGTGTCACGCAGCAGGTTGAGCGAGCCGAAGCGACGCTGATGCGGAAGCTCTGACATGCCGCGTCCAGAGTAATGTTTGCGCCAGGATCCAGGGAACGGGGCAGGATGTTGGGGCGAGTGTTGAGCGGCAGTGTGCGGAGTCTGGACCGAGAATTCAATTGCACCGTCCGGCTGCTGGACGACACGGAGTACACTTGCACTGTACAGGTCAGTCTGTGATGGACCCGCGACTCGGATGTTGCTGATGTTGCGCATCAAAATACGCAAATTCTCTGCGCTTTGTGCGCGTACGTGCAGGGGGTAGGGGTGGGGGTTTGGTTGTGAGTCTAACGTACGCGTTACTTTCTGCGTTATGGTGGTGGTGGTGATATTTCTGATAACGCTTTGGCTATTGGATACATGCAGGAAATATGCTCTGGTTAAAAAGCATGTCCATATTTTAAGTTATTTTATATTTAGACGCATTACCACCCTCTCCCCAGGGGCTAAATCTCAGATTTTTGGTTCCTGATGACAATCATAAGCTAAGTGCAAAACAACCCGAGATCGAGGTGTTACTATACAATTCTTCCAGAGATTCAAATGACTAGAAGACAGCTTTCCCCTATACACACTGCACTATCACTGGATTAGGAAGGTGGAGGCATCCTATCTGCTACAGCAGCTCTGCCAGTTTTGCCTGACTAGTTCGACTCTTGCCTTACTGCTCAACCGCATGTTGCCGGTTGTTATGTGACCTTTGGCTGATTAATAATGCTTCTGTCACTCTTGGTACACCCGGGATGATGCGGTATTAGAACAGACCAGTTGAAGTACAGTTGTTGCCTGAATTCTAGGACCACACCTTTGGGCTCTACCTATCTGCACATGGTCAAAGTCAAAATCTTATAAAGATGCCTTCTGTTGTACAGAAGACTACCTGACGGCTTATTTGAGATCTGACTGTCATTGAGTAACTGCCAATTGGTGCATATTCCACTTGCCAGGTGTTTCTAATCCAGTGATCGTTCTGTGTATACAGTCTATATGGCATGTACCAACTGAAATGCAGAATCCAATAAACAAGGATAGAGGAATTATGGAGGGTGGCACAGTGGCGCAGTGGGTAGCGCTGTTGCCTCACAGCATAAAGGATCCAGGTTTGATCCCCAGGTGGGATCACCCAGGAGATTCTGTGTGGAGTCTCCCCAAGTTTGCACAGGTTTATTCCGGGTGGTCCAGGGTTCCTCCAGCATTCCAAATACATGGACATTAGGTTAATTGGTG
Organism: Aspidoras spilotus; assembly: GCA_028565295.1. NCBI lineage: Eukaryota > Metazoa > Chordata > Actinopteri > Siluriformes > Callichthyidae > Aspidoras > Aspidoras spilotus. The sequence continues at coordinate 9,099 of JAOUQV010234568.1, forward strand.
TCTCTAAAGAGTGTGAATGTTTGCCCTACGATGGAGTGGCATTCTGTCTGGGTTGTTCCTGCCAATGTGCACTAGATGAACCTTGAGCCCTTGTGGATTAAATATAATGAATAAATTAATGAATGAATTAATTTAGTCCAGAAGGTGGTAGCAGTGCAGCAAAAAAGATGCTGCCATTAAACCTTTAACCAAAAATAGTTTTTATTTTGGTAAAAATGCAACATTTTACATAAGGTGCAGTGGTGTCTCGCAGCAATAAGGACACGGGTTCGACTGAGAACATTTCTGTTTGGAATTTGCATGTTTTCCCTGTGTTAACATGGGTTTCTTCCGGGTACTCCACAGACCAAAGACATGCATGCTAGGTGACTTGATTGGTTGGTGATGCTGGTCCTAAGCCCCAAAGGAAGGCCATCGGGAAGGGCATCCAACATAAAGAACTGTGCCCGATCAGCAACTCGTGTGACTTGCTGTGGCGATCCCTGGAGGCAGAAAAAAACTGATAGAGGGAAAAAAATACAAAATTTACACGAGACCATTGGTAGAGTGAATGCTGTTGGTGAATGCCTGGAGTGTTAGTAACACGGGTTTGATTCACCGGGGCTGCAACATCTGAGAAAGGGACTGAGATGCTTAATAATCTTATCCCTAACCTACGGAACACATCTGTGCATCCATGTTATATGCAAGCGATGATGGCATATAACATGACTTAAATCTGGATACTTCTAACTGCCCTCATTATGTTTTTTTTACTGTTGTGTTGACAAACAAACAATCATTACCTCAGTTGGTAGAGTGTGTGCTGCTGGGAAACGCCAGGAGTGTTAGTAACATGGAGATAGACTCACTGGGGCTGAAACAACTGACAAGAAATTGGCATGCTATGTCACCCTATCCCATAGAGAACATCTCTGCAGCCGAGCATCACAAAGCGATGACAGAATATGACAGGATTTAATTTATTGAATAGGAGGGCTCGGTGGTGCAGTTGGTATAGCTGCCGTCACACAACAAGCGGGGGCTCTGGCTTGCATCCTGGGTGGGGCATCATTTCTGCATGGAGTTTGTTTGTTCTCACTGTTTTCACTTGAGTTTTTTTGGGTTCTGTGGTTTCGTCCCACACTGCAAAACATGCGTTAGATTGATTAGTGTCTCTAAAATTGCCCTGTATTTGTGGCATATGCCTCCGGCTGGGCACTGGCCACCTGTCGAGGATTAAGGGGTGTAGAATATGAATGAATGAGGGACGGAAATTGAATGTTGGGAATATTGTGATTTTCTAAAAAGATTGAACGTCTATAAGAAGCTTTGCAGGGTATCTGAGACTGTATGTGTGTGTTGTCTAATTTGTAATAATTGACTGTAGTGTCCTGCCTTTTTCCTGCCTCATCATTCCCTCAGAGACTGTCCATTCGCTATGAATATGGATAAGCAAAGACTCAATGCTCATTAATATTTATTACTGGACTTGGGGTCCTTCTAAAATACTAATGCGCTCTGATGCAGAATGTGTGGGGGAAAAAGAGAGTCTCAGCACGAAGTTTTGGAGTGTGAATTTTCACTGCTGAGCAACAGCTGGATCAACTAAAGATCTAGGAGTGAGCAGATGTTTTCTTTAAGCTTCTTTAAGACGCAGACAGTTATTTCTTGATTTCTGAGACTGAATATAGCTGACTGCAGACATGCAAACCCACCTTATTAATCTTCTTCTTTTTGCCTCTCCCTTATTCAGAGATCTTTTCCACTTCACTCTGTCCTCTGCATCTTCTGCTCTTACACCCGCTACCCGCATGTCTACATTGACCACATCCATATACCATATCTCTTCTTTTGTATTCCTCTCTGCCACCTGCCAGGCAGCTAATATCTTCCTATAAATATATCCACTCTTCCTCTTCTGGACATATCCAAGCCATCCCAGTCTGCCCTCATTGATCTGCCACAGTCTTCCAATTTTCCAACCTATGCTGTCCCTCTGATGTTCTCATTCCTAATCCTGTCCATCCTGGTCACTCCCAGAAAGAACCTCAATATCTTAAGCTCTGCCACCTCCAGCTCTGCTTATTGTCTCTTAGTCAGTGCCACTGTCTACAAACCATACAACAAGGCTGGTCTCTCTACTCTCTTATAAACCTTTCACTTTTGCTGCAACCCTTTTATCACGCATCCCGTCTCTTCTTCACCTCATTTCCACACTCCCCAATTCCCTGGACAGTTGATCCCAAGTACCTGAACTTCTGCACCTTTGTGACCACTTCTCTCTGTTGCCTGACTTTTCTACCTGCCTCCCTCTCATTCATTTAATTTCAATCCGTTCCTTTCCAGAGCATACCTTCACCTCTCCCAGTTCTCTTCTAGCTGTTCCCTGCTGTCACTACAGAACTTATCTGCAAACATCATAGTCCATGGTGATTCTTGTCTGATCTCATCTGTTAGACTGTCCATCGCAAGCACAAACAAGGGGCTCAGAGCCGATCCTTAATGCAGTCCCACCTTCGTCTTGAGGCTGTGACTCCTAGAGCACATCTCACTACTGTCATGCTGTTCTCATACATGTCCTGAACCCACTATAGGGTTCCCATGCTATTAATAATATCCTAATACCCTGAGCTCTCACGGGATTAGGAACACCTAGCAGGTGGTATGTGATAACTCAAAACGTGGCCCAGCTGGTGGTTATGTTAAAATTGGCTCTCATTAAAGCTGTTGATCTGTCCAGTGTGCAGTGTCTTTGTGGACAGATATTTGGAGTTCTGCGGGGTGGTCCCAGCACTTCTTCATTTTCATTCAATTTCTTTTTTACTGTGGAACATAGTCACAAAAGCAGATTTTCAGAAATGATTGTATTGTGCAGGTGAAGAAAAGTTCCTGGTTTCCTCCAGATATGATCCTTAGAATCGGGGACAAAAGAATCTTGGTTTCATCAGACCAGAGAATCTTGTTTCCCTCAATCTAACAGTTTTTTAGATGCATTTTTAAAGTTTGTATTATTGGAGTGCTGCAGTGATGTTTTACCTTTTGAAAGTTCCACTATGTGCGCTCAGGATCTTTGGAGCTCAGCCAGGGTAACTGCAGGGTACTTGGGCATTTCTTCCAAATTACTGTCTTTGCCACAGCAAATCAATCTTTTCTACCTCAATCTGCCCTCTGCATCTTCTGATTTACCATGTGTACCTGCATTGACCACATTCATATATCTCCTCCTTGGTCTTTTTCTCTGTCTCCTGCTTGGCAGCTCCATTTATACTATTATATCCTACTATTATATCTACTTTCCCTCCTCTGCACATGTCCAAACCACCTCAGTTAACACCCTCTCTAACTTTGTCTTCTAATTTTCGAACATGTGCTGCCCCTCTGATGTTCTCATTCCTAATCCTTTTCATCCTGGTCACTCCTAACAAGAACCTCAACATCTTGAGCTCTGCAACCTCCAGCTCTGCTTCCTGTCTCTAAGTCAGTGTCTCCAAACCATACAACAAGGCTAGTCTCACTACTCTCTTATACACCTTTCCTTACACTTATTATGTATTACAATTATTGACTTTCATTCCCCTTCTTTCCAGAGCATTCCTCCATCTCTCTAAGTTATTTTCTAGCTGTTCCCTGCAAACATCATAGTCTATGGTGATTCCTGTTTGTCTTCATCTGTTAGTCTGTTTATCACCAGAGCAAACAAAAAGGTGCTCAGAGGCCCACCTTTACTCCTACCTGTCACTCCTACTGCACATCTCACTACGGTCATGCTGTTCTCATACATTTCCTGCACCAATCTAACATACTTCTCAGCCACTCTGGAATTCCTCATACTACACCACAGCTCTTCCCTCGGCACCCTATCATAAGCTTTCCTAAATTCACAAAGACACAGTGTAGCGCTTTCTGACCTTCTCTATACTTTTCCATCAGCATTCTCAAAGCAAAAATCGCATCTGTGACGCTCTTTCTTGGCATGAAACCATACTGCTGCTAACAAATAGTCACTACTTGTCTAAGCCTTTCTTCCACAACTCTCTCCCAAATCTTTATTGTGTGGATCATTACATTTATGCCCCTGTAATTTCTACAACTCTGCACATTACCCTTGTTCTTATAAATCACTACACTTTCCCTCCATTCCTCAGGCATCATTTCACTTTCAAAAATCTCATTGAATAGTCTATTAAAAAACACCACTACCATCTTTTCTATACATTTCTATACCTCTATTGATATGTCATCAGGTTCGACTGCTTTTTCCGATCTTAATCCTGTTCAAAGCTTTTTTTAGATGACACACCAAGTTACTTTTCTGCCTGTCTGTCTAATCACTGTTGCTGTTGCTACCCAGACATCTGGAAGCTCTTTACTACTACCCAAAGCCTTTTTCAACTCTTTTTTTGTTATTTACAACATTCTTCCTTTTTCAACTTCATTTGGTCCTCCTCTCTACATTTGCTCTCTTCTTTCTAACCAACAAAGTCATCCTGCAAACCACCAACCGATGTTTTCTAGCTACACTCTCCCCTGCTACTACCTTACAGTCTCCAATCTCTTTTAAGCAACCTCGTCTACACAGGATGTAGTCTACCTGTGTGCTCTTGCCTCCACTTTTGTAGGTCACCCTGTGCTCCTTCTTTTGGAAATATGTGTTTGCCACAGCCATTTCCATCCTCTTTGCAAAATCCACCACCATCTATCCTTTTAGGTTCCTATCTTTAACACCAAACTTGCCCATCACCTTCTCATCTCCTCTGTTTCATTCACTAATATGTCCATTGAAATCTGCAAATCTCTGGGAATGCTCTCTACCACTTCATCTAGCTCCCCCCAGGTTCAGTCTTTCTCCTCCAGCTTACATCCAATCTGACACCCTTTTCACCTCAACAACACTCTTTCCATTTTTCTTTCTATCCACACCATGATATAACAGTTTAAAACCTGCACCAATGCTTTGAGCTTTCATACCCTTCCACTTTGTCTCCTGCACAAACAAAATATCTATCTTTTCTTCTCTCTATCATGTCAGCCAGTTCTCTAGCCAGTTCTTGTCATTTTCCTTACATTCACTGTTGCTACCCTTAATCCTACACTCGACTTTCCTGTTCTCTCTCTGTCATCTCACACGCTTTTCTCCTCGTCGTCTTCAGCAAACAGTCGCTCATTTTCCTCTAGTACCCTGTTTGCCACTAGTATTGTTTCGGTCCTTGTTAACCTGGGCAGAGACCAATCTGGTATGTCTGGTCTTTTCGATAAT
>JAOUQV010235194.1:0-14327 GCA_028565295.1 Aspidoras spilotus
AATATAGAGTGGCAAGAAAAATTATCTTGCACATCTTGCTGGCGCATCTGTGACCAAGACAGCAAGTCTTTGTGATGCATCAAGAACCACTTTGGGGTGTTTTGGAGGAGCAAGTCAGGAAATGTTCCTTCACCAGCATCACGTAGTGACCTGGCCACTATCCTGCAAGAAGAATGGCTTAAAATGCCATTAATGCCATTAAGAATGGCTCTGACCACTGTGCAAGACTTGTATGTGTCATTCCTAAGACGAATTTACACTGTATTGGCCGCAAAAGGAGGCCCTACACCATATTAATACATTATTATGGTCTAAAATGACAGGTGTTTCAGTTTCATTGTCTAACCCCTGTAGATTAGATCACATTTTATGACCAATTAATGCAGAAAATTAATAGAGGTCATTCTAAGGGGTTCACATACTTTTTCTTGCCACAGTACCGCATGTGTGTGATTATACAGTATATATAAATAAGAAATCATACCATGATGGTGCAATCCTCTGAGCCGCTGGCGATCACCAGATCATTGTGAGGACACCAATCAATGTCCAACACCGGCCCAGTATGTCCACATACCGTTGGGTAGGACTTATCGATACGGCCCGTCTGCATGAAGGGAGGAGAGAGTGCAGATGAGAGAGAGAGAGAGAGAGAGAGAGAGAAATAAAAGAGAATGAGAAAGAACGAGAGAGAATAAAAGAGAGAAACCATGTTAGAAAAAATGTTCTATAGAAACAATTTTAAATTGACATATTTTTGAAGTACTGTGTAAAAGTTAGTAAGAGGTTTGGTGTATTGAATTAATTAAGCATTAATACATCAGTACACAATAAATTTACTGATTTATAAATATTATTTTTACAACAAAGAGATTGTAGATGTAAAAAATCTGAGATCTAGTCCACACACAACTGCACGTAAAAATATAAAGATATGGGCAGAACACTGAATAACGCATCATTCAAACGTGTCGTTTTTTCATAGTTTCACAAAATTTATTATAAAGCCTTATCATACATTGTTCCCTCACTTTTATCGTGGGTGTTACGTTCCAGGACTCTCGCAATAGATGAAAAAGTAGGGGCACCATATTTATTTTAATATTTAAACATTATGTTAAGTCTTTAAACATTATTTTAACCCTTCTTATGAACGCGCAACAATCGGATACCGATGTAAAGTGAAAGGGAAGAGATGGTGACGTTGCACACAGCAAATTAATACAGACTGCGGTTACTGAGCCAATCAGTGACTGTGATACAATCGTGTGCTGTATACAATCTCACCTGTGTATTCATCCATTGAATAAACACACTATTACTGTAAATCGTATTTTATTATGATCTGATATTCTTTTTAAGTTAGAATTAATATGATAAATATATTTAATACATTTTGTATTTTTTTTTACGCAAACTTCATCCAAACTATACATTACTGTAGAGTAATTACTGTATTACACAAATTCCCACAAAACAGGGGAAAGTTTTTTGAAATCCGCAAAACAGTAAATCCGCAATAAGTAGCGAGAGAACACTGTAATTGATATCCAAAGACATTTATTATTGCATTAATATACCGAAAAGACAGATGGATCATTAATATACTGAGAAGACAGATGGATCATTAATATACTGAAAAGACAGATTACAACAATCAAGTCTCTAGAAATGAATCATGAACCCACTTCACTTTGGGCTCAGCCAACTTGTAAAACTGTTGATTTTAAACTTCTCTTATTTATTTTTAAATCCCTCCCTGGTCTCAGCCGCCAAGTACCTGTCAGAACTGCATCAGCCCTACAGCCTGGCAAACTCGCTCAGGTTGACAGATCAGTGTCTCTTAGATGTCCCCAAGACGCTGAGAAAATTAAAGGGTGACTTTTTCTGTTGCAGGTCCAAAACTATAGAATGCCCTGCCCATGCAGATTAAATAATTTCCTGTTTTTAAGACTGCTCTTAAAACTCAACCTTTCCCATTGGCTTTTAACTTAGTTTGAGTTTTATTTGATTTTTTTTGGTTTAGGAATCTTGTGTTTTGAATTTTTTACTTTGTAAATTTTATATAACCCATGTACAGCTGTTATTTAAAGTGCTATAGAAATAAAGTTGGATTGGGTCGTTTCATTCCACAATTTTAGGGGAATCCTGTAACAGATAATTTGCCAGAACATAAAATAATTGTAACAGTATCTTTCCTGACTGAAGCACTAAGATATTTGGCTACATTTACATCCTCTATGTATTTATTTTCATGCTCGGTTCTACAGCATTTAAATTACAGATGGCATTCCTGTGCCATGAGATCAAGCTCTCAAGGAGGGAACGCATAAGGATTTGCACATGGGTGAACATAGGACATAAAAATGTATATGAAAAAGTAATTGCATCATGGGGATTGAGAAAATTCAGTCCAATCGTTGCCATTTGATGGCTGATGTCTAGCAAAATATTTATAACGCTCGTTTGATTAGATGCATCTAGCAGGTGGCATATGATCATTAATAAAGTGTCCCAAGTAATGATAACATCACATTTAATCCTCATTTAAGGTGTTGATCTGTCCACTGCGCAGCAGAAGGCAACATCTACCATCAGACAGACGGCTGGAGTCAGGAGGTGTGGTGACGGTGATCCAGCAACAGCAGAACTTTTAGACTGTTCATTTACCACAATATCACAGATGTACCAAGCGTGGAACTACCATAAACATACATCCAGCTGACAATCACAAAGTGATCGAAGAGGCCAGCATTAAACAAGCGAGGTGAACTTGTAGAGCTGCTGCAGTAAGCATTGGCTGACTTGCTTATAGAGGATGTTCGCCACTTTATGGAGTTGGATTACTGACGTCTCTATGATATAATGAATCAAAAAAGGTGGAAGGAAATTAATGTTGTAATGAAAAGAGGCATGTTGATAAATGCATGCACAAAACAACCAATACCAACTTTCTGGTAGAAGAGACTTCTGCGGAAAAAAGCTTTTTCATCACCCCTGAATGGAAGTCCAAACAAACTGGCTATTCGTTCGGAGGGATTGTGAAGAGGTTATGGTTGATCATGCTTAAGTTTACTGATCCTGCCCCTATATTTGCTATTCTGGAAGTGGCAAAACTAATTGGAAAAGTTCTGGGATTTGGTACAGGCACAACATTAAAGTACCTCTTTCCTGCTTATATAACAGATAATGGTGTAATGATGAGAGTAATGATGTTTACCTTTTGAATATATTTTTGGGATATTGTTAAATAATTACACCTCTTAGAACACATGAATTATTCCTTGCAGTGTTAGATATTTTCTTACTTTTATTTAAATATATTTTCGCTTTATTTTTTAGTTTTTTTGTGGTTGTGGTTGGTGATGGTGCGTCGAGCCGATTGTCAGGCTTTTTGCTGACCCAGGCTACATTTCTGGCCTCCGGCTACATTTGTGCGGCACTGAATAAGGTTGTTCATGGCGCAGACTAACCCATTGACATGATGTGTTGTTGGATATGACTTTTTGCCGATTTGGTTTGCCCCTATGCGGCAAAGGACAATTTACCAACCAGTTACTATCTAATATCAGAGGATTTCGCATGGATTGCTGGTCGACTCGGTCCTTACTACTGCAGATGCTGCGAGCCCTCTCTCTACTTCCGGCACTGCTATTTTCTCTTCAATTGTAAAGCAACCTTGTGTTTTTTAACTAAATGTTGCTGGCGAGTGTATAAGCACCACATAGCTAATCAATATACATAGATTTATCTCTCTCTCACACACACATACTGAGAAAGTTGAAAGGTCAGTGGCCATTGGGTGTGCATGGTCATGACCTTTGGACCTTCACCCCAATGAGTAAGGATGAAAGTGAAGGTGCGTGAACAGGTGAGTCGGGATTCTGGCAGCTGCAGAACAATATGCTTAAGCACATTAGAGAAGTGTAGGGGAAGATTATTCATGGAATAAAATACAGTGGTACCTCGAGTTTAATTCGTTTCAGAGCGGAGCAAACTTATCCAATTATAATATAGATATAGATTTAATCCGTTCCAGCCCTATAACAAGTCCCCAAAATATCCTAAATTATGAATAAATACACATTTTTAATAAAGCAAAAGACAATTATAAGCAGATGATTCATAAAATACATAAATAAATATAAAAAATTTAATATAAAAAAACAGTAAGAAAAATGTATAACACACAGTACTGTAATCTTGTCTTGGTGACAGATGAGCGCAGCTAATGGAGCACAGCCGAGTAAAGAAGAGGATGCTGGTATGGTACGAAGCGTAGATACGTACAAGTAAATCGGCACCTTCTTACACTTTAAACAAAACTTAAAATGCACTTTCTGGAAGTAATTTTTTTTCCCCGTAACTAGGGGTCGCCACAGCGAGTCCCTTGCATTAGGATCTGGCACATGTTTTACGCCGGATGCCCTTCCTGACGCAAGCATCACCCTTTTGGGCTTAGAACCGGACAATTTAGCTTCTCCAATTCACCTAGAATGACAACTTAGCATTTCCAATTTACCCAACGTGCATGTATTTGGCCTGTGGGAGGAAACCGGGGACCCAAAGAAAAGGCCACAGCACTATCCATTGCCCCACCGTGTTGCCCACTTCCTGGACTTTAAATAAAGACACAAAAATACAAAAATTGCAAAAAAAATAAAATAAAATAAACTTTCTTAACTTTAAACTTTCACTTTTTGCACCTTCTCTTACAGCCCTTTTACACATAATCCTATGCTTTTGCCTGTCTCTGCACAGTAACACATGAGAAAAACAAGATAAGGGATGTGAAAGGATTGTGAGACCGAGCGCCCGTGGGCCAACTATCTGTGGTTATAGCACAGAAACACACCTATGGTGCACCCTAAAGAACATCTAGGTCTATCTTTCTACATAGGCAGCACAAAAGAAGACAGTCTCAGTTCTTAAATAGCCACCTCCTAAAGATGACTTATTTTGATTGAATTTTAACAAAGCTCTGGATGCTGCCTTACTGAACCGCACTGAATGCCGGGGTTGCCAAATCGGTTATGGCAACCCCGGCATTCAGTGCGGTTCAGGAGATCTCGCAAATGACCTTTAAATGCAAAATTCTTTCTTAATCATTTGTAATTGATTTACAGGTTTGTAAGTGTTATTTATTTGTGATTGTGTGTTTGCCAATAAGGATGGACAAGCTAGCAGATTGTTTCAGCTGAGACTATTAGTTTGAATAGACTGAGGCTAATTATCTTATAATTAGTTGTAATGAATTATTAAAATATATTTTAAAATTTGTATTCAGCATTCACATGGAGGATTTTAAACTCTTTCAGTAAGGACATCAGCCACCTAAGGCTTTATTGAGGCGTAAGTCAGAAAAAGAGAAGTATTTTTACTTTGAGGGTAAATTCGTATTTCAAAGACTTGTTTAGTCATTTTCAGAGACGTCAATCACTAGATTAGGAATAGCTGGCTAATAATGGGTTGGTTCCATATATCCTATAGCAATAGTTTGCGAGGTTAGTATTAACTTCGATTACACAATAAATCTCTTGGGAAAGGAGGAGTTTTTACTTATTGGAGCCTCCAGTGTCTTTGGGATGGAAGTTTTTTTTTTCTAGAAGATAGCTAGCTGAAATGTTTGTCTTAATTCTATGAAAAATTCAAAGAATAATTTATTATTTTGAGCATCATCTCATGACAAGAACAAGTTTAAATCCAAAAAGTTACATATACATATTAAACAAGTCATACCGACTTTGGCATCTTCAATGCAGATATCATGCATGTCGTTGGACTGTGGGAGGAACCCGGAGCGAACCCAGCAAACACAGGTAAATATTACATTTAACAATGATTATGAAATACAATCAAACTAGGTGCAAATTTTGGTGCAAAAGAATTAGTACATCATTTGATTCAAGCCAGCTCAAATGATGATGTATACTTGTGCAATTCTGCCAGAGTAAGAGAAGATGAAACAAGTCAAGTAAACCCACACAGAACTGAACAGAACATTGGTAAAACTTCACAGAATATTGACTATCGCCACCATCCGACATTCCACTTGCCAAGTTCAGGCATAGTACAGGAGGTCTAAATTACTCTGCAATTTAACGATCTGAAAACAGTCTGGAAATTCTTCAGAGACAAGTAGTGGGAAAAAAAAAAAAAAACAAACATCACACTAGTATAAGAGTTCATGAAGAGGACAGCGGCCAAAGTAAGGTGACGCGAGGTCAAATTGCTCACTGGTAGTAATTCAACTGAGATATTATCTGGATCACTCCGGGATCAAACCCAGAATATTCTTGCTGTGAGGCAACAGCGCAAATCCACCCACGGTTCCACCATGCTACACTGACATGTGTGTGCTGTAATTAATAAAAAGATAGACCAACCGCTTGGTCAGCTGTTCCTAAACATATAAAACTATGTGACGCTTTGCAATTAGTGTCAATGTGACCCCCTGTGCAGCAATAACTGCATCAGTACTGCACGCCGGATTGGAGGAATTTTTCACTGTAGAAACATTTGTGCGCAAATTTACATTTTGTGTTGAAATATACACAATGTTTCTACTGACTACATGAACACTGTGGAATAGCACAATATGAACTATTATTATTATTATTATAATTATCCCAGACCTACAGCATGAGCACCTCATATTCCATTCCAGTTCCCAAAAAAATTAGACAATGCATATCTGGACCCATCCAAGAGTACGTTGTGTACATTTAAACCACAGTGAATTTTAACATCCTCATATACCCTGTGTGTTATACTAGAATATCCTGTTCCTGACTGAAAAAGACAGGGTAATGTTATACAATGTGAAAGAGATTCAAATCAAATTCAAATTTTATTAGTCATGTTAAAAAGTAATACATACACAAGCATACAGCAAAATATTTTTTTAATCGAAGACATAATAAGTATAAGTAAATAAGGGCCGTGCTTAAGGACGAGTCCTAAACCACTGACTTTAATCAATAACCCAGAGCTTTTAACCACTGAGCCCCCACTGCCCCATACATTACATAACATAAATAACAACTCCATATTCCTTGCTCTATATGTGATCAATGAATTCAAACTGCACTGAATATGAAATACTATGAATGAATACACATGCGCATGCAAGCACACACAGTGTGCAAATCGTCTCCCATTGACCGGCACTTAGAGCGGGCTATGCTCCAGCCCGATACAATGAAGCACTTGCCTCGACGAAACAATGGGGGGACTTGAGCTGCACCCTTTCAGACCTGTCAGAGGAACCTAATACTCCGATTGGTTAACTTCCCTTAAGCCTAGCCAATGGCAAGTGAGCAGGAAGCAGGACTGGAAAAGTGACGTGCAGAGAGCCGAGCATGACCATATATGGTAAAATCTGCAGTCAGTGGCCTCCAGAGGGCAAAAAAAGAGGAAGAGGCTGGAATACAGATTGGGAACGAGAATGACACGTGCAGTCAGTCACACACACACACACTTACACAGACACACACATACATACATAGTGATTTCTGTACTTGTGACGACTTTTGTGGGGACATTTGTTCCTTACAGAGATAAAAATAAATAAATAAAAGTACACACACACACACAGAGATGTATACTGAACAAAGCAGAATTAAAACAGGAAACATGAACCACTCATCACTTCCTCTCCTTCACTCTTCCTACTGCCTCTATTCCTCTTTCCATCTCGCTCTTCCTCTCTTTTAAGTTCCAAAACCATAACTCTGACCTTACAAAGTAGAAGTCTACTCCCAGTGTGAGCAATTTGTGGAATTAATCAAAAGCACAAAACTAGCAGCAGCTAGTTAGCCTAATTGTATTTCCCAAAGAAATAATAATTATAATAATAAGCAGCACTGCAAAAAAATATGGGTGAAGCGTTTTCTCTACAAACTTCATTCAAGGTCTGAATGGACAGCAGGAATGTGTGAGTGGAGGACGGAGGAGGGGAGGGAGGGAACAAGTAAGCGGAGGATCTCCTGCTGTTTCCTTCATATGATAATGAGAGAATATCACAGAGCGAGAAAGACAGAAAAAGATAAAGACAGAAAGGTCTAGGATTGGGTAGAGTGGGTGAGACCAGCTACAATACAATTCATTAGACAGTGTGTAGAAAAAGTAGTAAAGATAATCAATAATATGCCAGTCAGCCTCCTAGACACACAACATCCATAGGATGTTGGACAAGCCATGTAAATGGTTTAAAAGTTAGTAATCATTAGATTTTTTATGGAAGGAGATTTTACTGCTTTCCAAAAATCAGTAGCTTTTCCTCCAAATCAAAGACTTCATAATGGACGGCTGTAAGAAAATATCGAATATTGCGATAATTTGAATATTGTGATATTTTTGTAATACTATATCGATTCACAGAAACACTGTCCATTTTAACTAATACATTACATATAAAGATTTTAACAACAAATTATTTTGTGTTATGTTTAACGTCTCAGGCGCTAGCTGGCAGTATTGTAATCCATCTTCAGCCATTAAAAATGGCTTATATACTACAGTACAGCAAAAATGACCTTTTAAAGCAGGATCTATTAAATACTCAGTGTTCATTCATTCATTCATTTTCTATACCCAATTAATTCATCATGCATGTCTTTGGAATGCGGGAGGAAACCCGAACACTCAGAGAAAATCTGCGCAAACACGAGGAGGACATGCAAACTCCAGACAGAAACTTCCTGAGTTCCCCCACCCGGGCGATTGCACTATTCATTGCGTCACCGTGCCACCCAATCTTAGTGGATGTTTTACAGAGTTGAACCTTAAAATCTCACGTAATTTTCTGTGAACTGCTAGATATGGAGTGTTTTATACCATGACAGTTATTCTAAAATTAAATTAAAATAGTGCAACATATCGTCTTTCTTACAGTTCTGCAGTATATCGCAATATATAAAATCTTAACCACTGATACGTATCCTATCACCAGGTTCTTGCCAATACACAGCCCTAAAACATTCATTCATTTTATATACCCGCTTAATCCTAGTTTATGGTCACGGGGGAAGCCTGCACCCAACCAGCAACTCTGGCAATTTAGAGACATCAATTAACCTCCTGGATAAAACAGAGTACCCGGAGAACACAGGGAGAACATGCAAACTCCACACAAAAATTTCCCCGAGTCACCACACGCGGGGCTCAAACCCAGAATCTTCTTGCTAGGAAGGCACTATCCACTGTGCCATCGTGCCGCCTAAATAAGACATTTTATTTTGTTAATGTTTTGAGCGAGAGAGAGAGAGAGATAAACTGAAAGACTGTGGGGTAGACAACCTGCTTGCTTGTATCGGTGTTAACATTAGTAACAGCAATATGGAACAACTTTGACCATTTTGAACAAGGAAATAAAAAAAAAATGTAAGAAGTGATTTGTTGTTAATAAATGAAACATGAACTAAATGTTCATTGCTCCTACACTACAGCAATTTGTAAAACAATAACTTTTTTTGGAAAACAATCAAAAGAATGTTTAATTTTACTATACTGAACAAACACTGGCTAATAATGGCATGGAGCACCATTTTCTTTTCCCAATTTCAGACATCGGGTAACAGACTTCACAATGTGGTGAAAGTCCTCCCTATGCAAGTCAAACCTTGGCCACTGGAGAAACTCGGCTAGTTTGCCTCACTAGTATAATTGACGGCTGGTTGAAGATGGTGCCTCCTCTTTTGATAAATCCATTATACTGTGCTATAGGAATAACCCAGAAGTGCAGCTATTACTGAAACATGCACCTCCTGGCTTCAACTAGATGTCTGCGGTCAAAGTACCTCCATTTACACTTGCTGGTAAATGTGCCTTCTGCGGTTCCATGGACAGATCAACACCTAATATGAGAGCCAATAGCTCTCACCAGTTGGGGAAGTTTAACAGTGATCATATGAAACCCGCCAAGTGATCCATTCATTCTCTATAACCGCTTAATCCTAGTTTAGGGTCACGGTGCCCACCCCGGAAACCCTGGGCGCAAGGGCACTACACTAGACAGGGCGCCAAGCCATCATAGGATGCACACAAACAATAACACACTAAGGGGCAATTTTGAGACACCAATTAGTCTTAACTTATCATATATGTCTTTTGAATATGGGACAAAGTACCGGAGTCCCCAAACCCGGGTCTTGTACCAAGGATCTTCTTTCTTCGAGGCCACAGGACTATCCACTGTGCCACCGCGCTGCCCATCCAGTGACCATTTAGTGTAAAATCACCCTTAAAACTTTTGTCTTGCCTGATGTTCAAGCGTCTTTTTTTTATACAACATAGGAATGGTACGTTTGAAAAATCTGCACAATTGAACGAATACTGACCGGGGCAACTAGGGAAAGCCAAGCGATCTTAACCAGTAGAAGGTTTTAATCTCGATCATGTTTGTGGAAATGCATATATTATAAAAGTAGAAGCTAGTAATGAATGAGGACAAACAGCAGCAGGTCTCCTGAGAAAGCGTGAGCTGGAGAGCAAGAACGGAGCAAGAACAGAAGCTGTAGACAAAAGCCTGGGTTGCACATGTGGGAACAAAAGATTTACCAGAAAGCCTAGTGGGAGCAGGTGGCAGGGACAGATGGGCTCCAGACATTGTATACGTGCATGTGTACGTGCGCATGTGTGTGTGTGTGTTTTGAAACAAGGAGGTGAGCATTGGGTTAACAGCAGGGCAGGCTTGCACGAAACCCATGCACTTTTGGAAAAACTTCTCATTCCTGAAGGCCTAAGCGTTGAAAACATTATGCAACGTGTCCACTTAATGCACATCTGTCACAGTGTCATACAGACATCCCTGAGAAGAAGGATTTACAAACAGCAAAAAAGAAAAACAAATGCAATCGTGACAAAGAGTAAACACGCGGAACACACCTATGCTGTAAGACAAGATCGACGACCTACGCATTAGCATGTACACACATTCTAGTATGTTCTAGTTATGTTTGATAAAATAAGAAACTGAGGTTTTCTTTTAGCTCTTTAGATGTTAAAAGCCATGATTCCATTACAGTTTTGCGCAAAACTGTTTCAATACTTCTTTTTCGATTAAGTACAGGAGTTGTGTATAGCTTTTATACCTAGGTAAGAGCATTATAATAAAGATAATAATACACAACTTATGTTGCACCTTTTATGATAACCACGAAAGCTTTACAATAAGGCATGTAGCAATAGCAATAAGGGCAGAGTCAAACAGCGACCCGTGCCATGTCCGCCGATATTGTCGATCGTGACCTACGGGTCGATCTGAATCGCATGACATCAGTCCATCATTAATCCTCACTATGAAGTGTGTCACTTGACTGACATACAAGACTGCCAGCCTGACATCAATCAATAGTATATTTTGGGGGGGAACAAAACAAAACTGATTAATCCGGCAGGCTAGCATTGAGCTGGTAAAGCAAACTGGCAGAAATGTTGCAACAGGAATGGGTTAACTTATGGATGATGTTCAACCCTTTAAGGAGGAGGTTCACCTTCTTGTCGATGATGTTAAAAAAAAAAATTCAAAAATGTATCTGACTAATATAATTAAATTTTTAAAAAGATCTAGGTTTCTATTATTCAGATAAGTATTATTATTATTATTTTTAAACAGTTTTTCTAAATGTGTTTATAAAATTAGCAGTGAGCACCAACCAGTACAATCACATGTAAATTTGGTTTATGCCATATAAGTGGCAACCCCTGGGTTAAGTGGGTTAACCCCAAAGGGAGAGGCCGAAAGAAGAAGAGGCATATACAACCCTAAGCAAATCCTTCATCTTTCTTTTTATGGATGGGGGTTCCGGGTACTCAAAAAGTCAGCTGTCGGCAGATGCAAAGACAACAGAAGGTCATATATAAACAAGATCCAGAAGCGCAGACGTCTTTTCTGGGCTAAGGCTCATTTAAAATGGACTGTGGCAAAGTGGAAAACTGTTCTGTAGTCAGACAAATCAAAATGTAAAGTTCTTTATGAAAATCAGGGACGCCGTGTCATTCATACTAAAGAGGAGAATGTTAAAAAGCCTGCATCTCTGATAGTATGAGGGTTGCATTAGTGTGTGTGGCAGCAACTTGTCTTCTCAGTCTCCAGACGTTTACAGACTGTTGTAAAGGGATTAGGAGATGTCTCAGAATGACAAACATGGCCTTGTCCCCAAAACATATCCCAGCTTTTTTTCCCCCAGAAATGATGCTGTTATAAAATTTAAAAATCACCAAATTTTTCTCTTTAAACGATACATTTTCTCAGTTTAAACATTTTATTATTTCATTTATGTTCTATTTTACATAAAATATGGAATTTTGAAACTTGCACATCATTGCATTCCATTTTTATTTACAAACATGTACTTTGTCTACCAACTTTTTTTGGAATCGGGTTTGTAGTGTCATTCATCTAAATATAGCCATTTTCTAATTAAATAAAATATAAAGCATTCTGGTTTACTTTAAATAGTATTACATAATTGTTTTGTCTTGAATATGTTCTTGAAAAGAAAGTTGGTCTTTCTAACACACAAGGGCTCAATCTGATGTCATGCCATCCCTAATGGCACGAAGCTGTTTCTTATTACTATGGAAATTATAAATTAAAAAGACACTGCGGATTACCTAAAATTAGAAAAGATTAAATTCACACTCTGAGGTAACACTGCTACATTCTATTGTAAATGGGTCCCGTTAATGTTATACTTTGCTTCGCTCCATACCTTGCCAAGCTGAGCAACCCTCCCTTTTACCTTCCTTGCGCTATATAAAATATATATCTTTTTCGTTTACTGTCCTTCCACTCTTTTTATTTATATATTTTTGTAGTTTATCCAGATACATATTTATCTACAGGATGCATAGTTTTGTTGTGGGAAGAGCAATTATTTGGGCATTAAGAAATATAAAAACAAGAAAAAATGAGGAGGTTGATAATTGTCACCTGTCATAATTCCTCAACAAAAATAGAAAAAATACATACAAAAAATAAAAGAAAAAAAATTTGCAAGTGAAGGTGTGTCAATTTTTTTTCCTAGTACTGTTAGCATGTGTAATGATCCCAAACTTATAGACAACACATTTGCATAACAGCTAAACAATGTAACCAGTGGCAATTTCCATGTGCAAATTATCTAGATCATCAATTACAAAGACTACTGAGAAGGGAACAGCTCCAATCATAGCACTATAATATAGTGAATGATGTACTCTCATTTCCCATTCTCTATTCATGCAAGATCATTCCCTTTTAAAATATATGGCTTCAATGAAAAGCACAGACAAGCTTATCAGACCAAGATTCTGCAGTTTACACCGAACTAGAACCTATTGGCTACTCGTTAAATAATAAAGATGAGCATAATATAGAGGAACGCTGGTTTAAACAGGGAGTTAAGAAGACCTTATACTTCAAGAAGAAACAACCATGTCTGAATTAAATAGACTAAGAGTATAAATAAATTAGGTTATAGTGTTTTATTCTATATAAAATCTCATCTCATCTTTAGAATCTGCCCACATTACTGAACATCAGAAATACTTTATTAATCCCTGAGGGAAATTGCAAACATCAGAACCTTTGTAAAGACTGCTCAAGTAGGTTCTAAGGCATACTTTTTAAATGGGGACCAATATTCCTTGAAATGCATAAGGACCAGGCAGAAGTATACTTTATATACTTGGTATATATAAGGCCAAAAAATACCCAGTTACATAGCTTTAGAAACTAAGCTAGGTCATGTCAAATGCCGTCAACGCTTTGTGATTTTTGGCTGTGTTAACTCTGGGATAGGGCTAAACTGAATCTCATTTCAGCTGTAAGGACAATGTAGAGACACCAATTTGCCACATGCTTTAGACTGCGGGAGAAAACCAGAGCACCCCGAGGAAACCTGCATGGTCACAGAGAGAACATGTTTCACACAGAAATGATGCCCCACCTAGGAATCAGACCCGGGACCTTCTTGTCGGTAGGTCAGTAATCTTTTTGCTAATTTTTGGCTACATTTTTATCCTTTTTAATTCTTGCGTCTTTTTTTTATTACCATGCGCCTCACTAGGAGGCAGCACAGTGCTCTGGGTGTTCTCCGGATAGTTTAAATGCAGAGACAAATTTCCCTAGAGGAATCAAAGTATCAATAATTATTATTGATAATAATAATTGATTACTAATCAAACTGATGTAAAAAGGGTATTAAAAAGGCTAGTACATGAAAAAACTACATGATTAATAATCTCTTATCTTCTTAATGGCCTCAAGGAGTCATGCGAGATCCATATTCAAGACAAAGGCGACTGGTGCAAATTTATTTTTCATTCAACAAAACACTGTA
>JAOUQV010235616.1:2417-14324 GCA_028565295.1 Aspidoras spilotus
AAGTCTATTAATCACCTCATACAGCATTACAGCTAGAACCAATCAATGCCTCTTTCACACCCTAAATTAAACATGTTGATTTATAATATACTGAAGTTTAACATGTGTTAATGGAAACATGTTGACAGCTGTTTGTTACTAGTGGTTGGTTAATAAGGGGAACTGTACATTTTTTTGCTTCCGTCGCCCAGAAATCCAAATGCCAGAGAGACACGTCTCCCGGTCAGAGATTTGAGACTTCCATAGTCGCATACAAGCCTAATGACAATGCCAAACCACAACTGTATCAAGTATAGCATCATGGCTGCAAAGAAGAAGGAAGCAGGTACTGAACTGGCCAGCCTGCAGTCCAGATAGAAAACACAAAATGTAAGATACAACAAAAAACCTAAGATAGTTGAGCAACTTGAATACATTAGACAAGAATGGGTTAACATTCTCTCAACTTGGGCAACTTGTCTCCTCAGTCCTCAGACGTTTACATGCTGTTGTAAAGAGAAAAGAGAATGTCTCAAAGTGGTGAACATGGCCTTGTCCCAAATTTTTTGAGATATGGTGTTGTCACCTAATAACCTAATTTTCATCATTTAATGATTTATGTTATCAGTTTAAACATTTAATATGTCATTTATGTTTTATTCTGAGTAAAATTTGATTTTTTAACTTCCACATCATTGCATTCCCTTTTTATTTACAATTTGTACATTGTCCCAACTTTTTTGAAATTGAGTTTGTAAGCAAATTACAGTAGATGTTACTCTATGAAGAGTGTTCTTATCATGCGAGCTGCAATTATCTTACCAAGCTGTGATGCTATGAGAAAGAATAAAACTGTCATGGTGAAAAAGGTTTTCTGCAGTTTTTATTAAAATGAGGTACTGTAAAAACGTAAGCCCCCATTGATCTCCTGACGTTCCACTGCAGCCCCGGAGGGGTTAAAAACAAACTGCACACCATTTCAAAACTCAGGTTGTTCATTAGGATCACAGGACCAGTGATCCTCATCCACAAACACCACTATTAAGGTTACATAATAATTACATTATGATTACTAATTTGGATGCTAGCTCATTTTTTCTAAAACAAGTCAAAGTCAAAGCAGATTGGTCTAGGAACTGTCTCTCCAAAACCTCCATTAAGTAAAAACTGATAGAATTAGTGTTAGCATTGTTGGGTATATGTGTATGCAGATATTTTTAGCTCTCTGAACCAGACTGTCTCAAAACACTTTTAGTTTGCCAAGGAAAAGCAGCTGGAAATTAGCGGAGCAGCAACTCATCCTATGCTATTTATACAATCACAGCGTGACAGTGAGAGACACACAGATCGCACTCAGACTGTGGGTAAAATTACAAACACAGAGGGGTTGAGATTCTGCAGAAGCGCTACAATGCTAACAAGCGTACACTCCTCGCAATATTAACTGTTGCTGACGCTCAAATAATTAACAGCTGATACTGGATCCGTTTTTTTTATGTTTATTCAACCCACTAGGTTTAGACATGATGCACACACACACTGTTTGCGACATAGCAGTCTTGGTATTAAAAGTGAGTAAACGATCATTGGATAAGAGACACTTGGCAGGTGGTATATGATTATGGTTTAAATACACCAATTTGTGGTTACATCAATCAAATCTCCTATAAGGTGGTGGTGTTCACTAGTTATAGAATGATGATAACTCGAGGAGACAAACTGTGTCGGCACTGTGTTGGTCACTCAATAGTGACCCCTGCAGTAGTTATAAAATCATTGCAGGTAAACAAAATGAAGGTTTGCCAGGTCGGACTAATGAAAAACCCAGACACCAGAGGGAAGAGGGTGTTTGGGGGAGGGGGGATTTTATGAAAAAACCTGGATATTAAGGGTAGAGTAAATTTTCCTAAGCACAAAACCGGGACAGTCCCGGAAAAACTGGGACACCTGGCAACCCTAAACATAAGCTTTCCTGCAAACACATCAACCTGTGAAATATTTAATCGCCATTCGATTGCTTATTACATTAACTAAAATATGATCTTATCATTTTATAATTTCATTTGGTCAATTTGTTTGCTGAGTATAAAATATAACAAATTTGTCTAATAAAATTCAATAAAAAGTTAAAATGTTTAACTTATGTATGCGGGAAAAATCCAAAATCAAAAAGTAACAGCAAAACTCCATCCAACAAATCCGCAACATGCCGATAAAGTTTGTTTCCTTATAAACACAATATAAACACAGCACATCTGAATAATACAGTTCCTGTATCGGTCACAGGATTTTTTTAAAGCAACACATGCACCAATATGGGGTTTTACTCTTGTTCGCTCGGCACAGTGCTAAAGCACCAGTGTTGTTCGTCCCATCACTAGTGTCCACTGCACACCAGAAGGCAGCAGTTACCAGCTATGTATAAACAGAGAGATTTGAATGAATGTGACACATATTTGGAGAGTAGAGGTGTGGTGCCAGTTTATTAGCAACAGTTGCACTTATGAGATTTTATTGAAACCTGTTCTCACTGGTGTACTATGACTGAAGAAAATATCCAACAATGTCCAGGCGAATGTCACACAGCGACAGGGAGCTGGTAAAGCTGCTTAAGTGGGCATAGAGGATGTTCCCCACCTTGTTGAACATGCATGTTGGGTTAACTGAATGAATAACTACTTTGTAATTAATCCTTGCAATGGTCACCCTTATGAGCTGTGATATTTTATTTTTGGCTGTTGTACATACCAGTATACATAGTTAAATCTGCCCCATACTCAGAGAACAGAAGAACTTTGCGGATCAAGTTTATTTTTATTGGCAATGTACCGATTACAACTAGCTGTACTGTATATCTAAGCTTAAAATGTTTTACCTGACAGACTGTATAACCTCAGTACAAGATACCAAGATACACGATACAAGATCGATACACAATTCCCACTGCAGGCAAGTAAGATTCACTGCTGAAGTGTCATTGAGCAAGGCACACAAGTCTAGCTTCCCCTGAGATTTAATAACCCCAGATGGGCTAAATGCAGTAAAGAATTTCCCTACAGGTATTACTAAGTATAAAAAACAAAAAAAGTCAAAGTCAAATAAAGTAAGATATAACTATACTTATAACATTGAACTAATTGAGTTATGATCTATTTACTGAACCTAGGAATTTAAAAAGTACAGATTTAAATGTGGTGAGAAAGGAGTACTATAGTAAGACCCCAGAGAACTATATTCATGTCATTTTATATAAGCAATCATTGCTTTGCGAGTGATGGCTGCACAGATGTGCTCTATGGGATAGGGATAAGCTGACTGAGCATGTTAGTCTGACTGTCAGCTGTTGCAGCCCTGGGAAATCAAACCCTTTTAACTAAAGCCACTGGCATTTTCTAGCAGCATGTGATCTACCAACTGAGCTATCCAGGCTCTGCAGCAAAAAGGTGAACCTTAAATTTGGCCTAAACGGTAAAATGCAAAATAATTTGTCCTAATGACATTCCAATGCCAGAAACCCTAAAAATGCAAAGTATTTTTGTATGTTGCTCTAGATAAATGTTAATGCTAAATGCTATTTATATAAATGAACTAGACACTATAGAGACTACATTCATCAATGTTAACTGGCTTCTCAAAAAACACATTTTTATTTGTTAAACAACATACACTGGTTGTTAGTATATTACATGGCTCAGCACCATGAAAGTTCCTCCCAATATTTAAATGTTATAAATGTATGTTAGCAAGAGCATTACTCAAATAACCACTCTTTACAACCAAGGAATTAAAAAAATTTACCATCTCTGTTAAAAGTACGCCAAGAAGAATTACGGCAGTTCTGAAGGCTAAAGTGGGTCCAATCTTTTACTAGCAAGGTGTACCTAATAAATTGGCCAGTGAGTGTAAATGGTCAAAAGCCAGTACAATTGTCTGACTATTAAGTAATTCTTACTAATCAGAATTCAATGGAATTGCAGTTTAAAAAAACAAACTATGTAACAAATAATGTATATGTCATATCATGTCCTATATCGTCCCTTTACGATGGTCGGCCGCATGGATGAATCAGATTTCTCCCATGCTCTCTGCCTCATGTGACTTGTTGTAGTCTGGCGCCTAATAATCCACTTTTAATATTGACCCTCCAGGTTTTTCTCATTCTTCCATGACTTCAGACTCCCTCCACAGGTCCTGTCATTAATTCAATTCAATTCAAATGTATTTATATGGCGATTTTTACAATGGAACATTGTCACAAAGAAGCCTAAACATTCAGCATTACACTTCCTTAAAGACTGTCATGTAGGAGCCTTATCATACAGCCGTAGTAAACTAGTTTATGGGATTTTATGTGGTTTCTTTTCTGATGTGGCCATCTTGTAGCCTTTTTCAGTAGGGGCCATCATCAACATTTTCCAGAGGCACTTGTTAACTGCACAATAAACCATCTGCTTCTATTTTCTTTGTCCAAATCTATATAAAAAAGCATGAGCAATTAAAAATACACTATTTTACTGACATCCGTCCTCGATGTGAAAAACAGCACGTCCTGTATGATATTTGAGAGTTCCTAGCTTTTAACAACAGTATTCTGCCTGGCACTATTCCTGAAAGGGTGGCATTGTGGCACAGTGAGTTGTGCTGTTGCATAACAGCAAGAAGGACCCGGGTTCCTGTAATTAACCCAGAGTTCCTGGATAGGCATGCAATCCCGCAACCCTGTGTGGATTAAGCGGAAAATGATGAATGAATGAATAAATGAATTATTTAACTAACCATTCCTGGAAAATTATCTCCCTGAAAAAACAACATTTATGCATTTAAATATAAATGGCATCCACATCCAATGGGGTAAAAAACTTCACCATTAAACTTCTCTGCCACTCAGATAAGCTATTATACATTACCAAGACAACATATTTAAGTGCATTAGATGAAGAATGATCACATATGGTAGTGATTTTCATATCAGAGCACAGACAGGGAGGACATTAGACGGCTTTGTATTGATTACTGAGAGCCCCTGCTCTCGTCTGAACCTACAACGTCCTCCTACAGCCTAATGGCCTGGAGGCCTCCCCATGTGCAAATATCACTTTCACTTGTGTTATTTAACCCTCTATGATACAGTCTTATTTTAATTTTACTACAAGAAGAAATACTATTTCTAAATTTATTTTTCACTATTCATGGGACCATTATTTTCCTTACTGAACCTAAGATTCCAGGGTATAAGGCTTTGATGTGTCTACTGCACAAGGCAACCTTTACCAGTTATGGGTAAACAAACTAGGCAGTACAGTGGCACAGTGGGCAGCACTGTCACCTCACAGCAAATTCCAAAGTCATGCGTGCTAGGTCCTAGAACCCGCCTGGGAATCAAACCCAGGACATCTCAGTGAGGCCACAAGATTATTTTACAATATTGCACCTGTAATTGTAGTAAATCTTTACGAATGCGTGGGCCAAATAGAGAGAACGCTCAACTTGTAACTGAGCCTCTACATGAGTTTATTAATATGTGACAGGACAATAAAAGGAACTAATGTTTCCTCTACTGTCACTCCGTGGTCACCCTTTTGGTCTAGTGATCATTTGACCCATCAACTCAGCCACTAAAACATAAAAAATATTGAGTTGAGACATTTAACGTCAAGTCTCTATTTCACATACTGATGAAAAAAAGATCAATGTACCAGGAGAAAGGCAATAGTTATGAATCAACTCATGAGTCACTGACATTTTTCAGAGGGCAGAAATCATGATGGCATTTAATGTCAGACGGCGAGTAGAATAAAGAAAGTTCAATTATCATAATTCTTGAAAAGGTGACAATAAGGCATTACTGAATTTCAAATACAGTATTGAGACTTGGAGAATGAAAACATCTGATGTGGGAAATAAAAGAAAGAAAGCCACAGAGACTGAAGTGAATAATATTCTATAGGATGTAAAGAGCAAGGATGACAGAGCTGAAACGCAAGTGCTTCAAGGAATTCAAGGTTTATTCTTAGTCTACACAAATTTCCTTAAAAACGCTAAAATTCCTCCCAAGTTGCAAGTTTCCTGCCGTCAAAACAATGTCCTAATTGCTAAAATGTTGGGAATCAGCTTATAACAAATTTATTAAATTACCCATGAGCGGCTTATACAGACTAATTACAATTGAACATGCATGTTGATCAAGTTAAATACATTTAGCTAGTAACTAAAAAATGAGGTATTAGGCAACATTCACAATAAAACATAGACAACATATCAAATGTCAGAAGTGAGACATTTTAAAATTTCGTGCCAAATACTTGCTCATTTGAAATTTCATGACAGAAACACATCTCAAAAAAGTTGGGCCGGGGCAATAAAAGGCTGGAAGAGTTAAGGGTACAAAAAATGAACAGCTGGAGGACCAATTGGCAATAGGTCATTAACATGACTAGGTATAAAAAGAGCATCTTGGAGAGAAATAAAGATGGGATAAAGATCACCAATCCCTTAATTTTGCACCAACAAATAGTGACGCGATATCAGAAAGGAATTTGACAGGGTAAAGAGTTCAAAGAGTTTGAACATCTTATCATCTACAGTGCATAATATCATCAAAAGATTCAGAGAATCTGGAAAAATCTCTGTGCATAAAGGTCAAGGCTGAAAAACTATACTGGGTGCTCATAATCTTCGGGGCTCTTAGACGGCACTGCATCTCATGCAGGCATGATTCTGTATTGAAAATGGGCTCAGAAATATTTCCAGAGAACATTATCTGTGAACACAATTCACTGCGCCATCCACCATTGCCATATAAAACTCTATAGTTCAAAGAAGCGGTATCTAAACTAGATGCAGAAGCGCAGACGTCTTCTCTGGTCCAATGGACTGTGGAAAACTGTTCTGTGGTCAGACAAATCAAACTTTGAAGTTCTTTATGGAAATCAGAGACACCGTGTCATCAGAAATAAATAGGAGAAGGACGACCCAAGTTGTTATCAGCGCTCAGTTCAGAAGCCGGCATCTTTGATGGTATGGGGTTGCATTAGTGCATGTGGCACAGGCAGCTTACACATCTGGAAGGACACAATAAATGCTGAAAGTTATATCCAGGTTCCAGAGCAAATGCTCCCATCCAGACATCAATTTTTAGAAAAGACCTTGCATTTTCCAATATGACAATGCATAGGGTCCAGGTACTGAACTTTCACCCATAGAAAACATTTGGCGCATCATAAAACAAAGATATGACAAAAAAAGACCTAAGAAAGTTGAGCAACTAGAATCCTACATTAGACAAGAATGGGCTAACATTCCTATCCCTCAACTTGAGCAACTTGTCTCCTCAGTTCCCAGATGTTTACAGACTCCACCTTTTTGTTGTTGTCACAAAATTTAATATCACCTACGTTTTTCTTTTTAAATGATACATTTTCTCAATTTAAACATTTGATATAATCATATATCTTCTATTCTGAAAAAATAGGGAATTTTGAAACTTTCACATCATTGCATCATTGCAACTTGTACTTTATCCCACCTTTTTTAGAATCGGGTTTGTACTGCATATGTTTATGAATTTCTGTGGTAGTGCTGTCGCCTCACAGCAGGAAGGACCAAGGTTCGATCAACGGGTGGGGTGACCTGGGAAATTTCTTTGTGAAGTTTACATGTTTTTGTGGGTATCCTCCAGGTTCTCCAATTAACCACAGTACAAATACATGCATGCTAGGTGAGTTGAAGAGGCTAAATTGTCCGGTCCTAAGACTGAAAGGGTGGCGTCAAGAAGGGCATCGAGCATAAAAAACCAGTGCCAGATCGTAATGCTTGTGCTTGAGTGATTCGTTGTGAAAAGATAAGATAACAGAGCTAAAATTTAAGGCTCTGAGTTAATTTTTAGGTTGAAGGTTTATTTTTACTTAAACAAATATCACTAAAAACACAAAAATTCACATCTAGCTAATGCCCGCACTACAATGGCCACTTTGTTAAGAAACCCTGCAGTTGTTTACGTGCAGAGAATTTTTCATTCAACCTCTTAAAACAGTCAAATGATGCCACTTTAATGTTCTAGCACCCCTGACAGGCAATTTATCTGGTTTATAACTGAACATGCATGTACATAGTACATGTTAAGTAAGGCTAGCTTGTAGCTAAACATGGGCTATTATATAAGCAACACAGGGCAAAAAATATTTTTTGTTTAATTTTTGTGTCCTCTAAGAGAGAATGGCTAATTGGCTACAGGACTATTTCTTATACTTGCCATAAACGTGCCAATTACAGTATCATGAAAGAAAGGGGCTGTGAAAGTTCAAACTGATAAGTACCAACTACATGTTTTTTTTCTTTTAATGATAGTATTTGTAATCATCACTTATAAATACATACACTCGCTGGCCACTTTATTAGGTTTATTAGGTTCAACTGGTACTGAAATTAATTAATTTTAATTCAATTATATTTCTATAACTCCTTTAACAATATAACATTATAACAAAGAAGCTTTACAGAAATAATAAACAGTATATACATGAAATATGAAATTTAAACAAGAATAATGTTTCCACAGTGAACAAGCTGAATGGTGAAAGTGGCAAGGGAAATTTCCCTGAGATAATAAAAGGAAAAAACATCGAGAGGAACCAGACACTAAAGAGAAACCTATCCTCATTTGGGTTAAAACAGATGAGTAACCTGAAAAAATCTGTGAATTAGTGAGTAGAATTTACCATTAGGAAGATCAGGTGGGTTAAGGAGACAAGATCAGCATAGCACTCTCACAGTGGTAGCATGAGTGCCTCAGCAGAAAGAGAGAATTAGCAGAGAAACAAATGAATAGGCATGATCATAGTAAAAAAGTAATTTAAGAAGTAATTAACACAAATGTCTAATCAGCCAATCACATGGATGCAATTCAATGCATTTTGGCATATAGAGGTGGTCAAGTCAACTTGCTCTAATTAACACTAAAAACAGCGTGGTTGTTGGTGCCAGACAGGCTGGTCTGAGTATTTCAGAAACTGATAATCTATAGGGTTTACAGAGAATGGTCCACAAAAATAAACTGTCAAGAGCAGTTGTGTGTACAAAAATGCCTTGTTGATTAAGAGGTCAGATGAAAATGGGCAGATTGGTATGATACAAGGGCAACAATAACTCTAATAAACACTCGTTAGAACCAAGGAATGTAGAATACCATCTCTGTTAAAAGTATGACACAAAGACTTATGGCATTTCCGATGGATTAGCACTCTGTCTAGGGTTGTTCCTGCCCTTGTGCCCAGCGTTGCTCAGTGGGAACCCGCATGCACCTGACCCTGTGTGGATTTAGAAGATAATGGGTTGTCTTCAAGGTTATCCTTTCTGCTTTTTTCCCATTCTGTTCTTTCTCCTTTCATATCTTACTGTCTTTCTTTTCCTTTCGCTCCTGTCCACCCTCCATCCTTTCCATTATTCTCACTCTCTGACTTTCATTCTAATCATCTCTCCCTGTATATTTCCTGTCAACCTGTCTATGTCACTCTGTCAGTTGTCTCTCTTTATTTCCTTCTGTTTGTCACTTTATCTTTTATTTTTTTCATTTTCAAACTCTTTCTCCTCCTCTCTGTTTATGTCACTTGCACTTCCTGTCTGTTTTATCTCCTTCTTTTCGCTCATTCGCTCTTTCTCTCCCACTCTCATGTCACTCTGTCTTTTTTTGGCCCATTTTCTATCTCTCTCACTTACACGCTCATTGTCTCTCTTTCCCCTTTCTTTTTCCCATCTCCCCCTCTCTCTATTTCCTGTCAGTCTATCTACGGTGCTCTTTCAGCTGTCTCTCTTCATCTCTTTCACTGTCACATTATCTTTTACAAACTCTCTCCCTCGCTCTCGCTCATGTTACTCACTCATCCTTTAAGTCATTTTGTCATTTTCCACCTCTCTCTTTCTCTCCTGACCAGTGTATTGTCTGTCTCTTTACCGTAAACAGAAATGTCATTAGAGAATCCTGAATAATCTCACACAATCCCTGATTGCTGAGACAAACAAAACGACTAGTAGCAATTGAGAAAGTCTCTGTCAATTTAAATCTCTAACACTCTCTCTTTTAGTTAACACCACTGTAAATGGACATACATACACACACTCAGCAGAATTTGTTAACAACATTAGTCACACACACACGCACACAAACACCATGAAGGATACTGACTGTGTCACGGCAATGCCATTTTTTAGCGGTAGTAGCATCACTGGGATTAAAACCCTCATTTGAGTTGCACTGGGGCTGTGTCCTACCATGCCTCTCGTCCTAGTAATTGTGGTCACTCCAACAGTATCAGACATTGTTTATTTTCATATTTATTTTCTGTTTTTTGTCTTTTTTTACAGATGCTGGTTTAAGCTGCTGGACTATTTAGACTGGAACAAGCAGCCCCCTGATCCTGTTTCCTCACCTGCCACATCCCTCACCTAATCCGCAAGGACTGTTTTGTGTCATTGAGCATAATTCAGCTTCCTGATACACTATTTTTAAGCCCCAACCCTTAAAATTTTAGTGGTTTACTAAAACTGTAAAGAAAATTTGCACTGGTCCCTGAACCCTATTTTTTGAATATGGGACTTTTAGTGGCAATAAGAAGAGGCAAGATTATAAAACATGTAATATTTCGAGTACTGATCATTATATTAACATATGTTTTATACGTTTTGTATATAGTGTTTATAACCAGTATGCTGCTTTCACTGACCAGTCTTTTCAATGTCAAAATAAGGAAAAAGAATCCTTTCATTGCCAGCCATTAAAAGACGTGATGTTTTGAATACAGTATGTCATTTCATACCTTTTTGACTAGTTATATGTTGTATAAGAAAAAAAAAATTCCTCCCACAGATAATAAAGAATGAATGACATATGATATAAACAAACAATGGTGTGTAATGTTATCAGCAGTGTTACAGCATTGTTATACAACAGGGGCGACACAATGACGTAGTGGATAGTGCTGTGGCCTCACACCAAAAAGATCCTGAGTTCGAGCATAAGGTGGGGCAACTCCAGTACTCCAGTGTCCTCCATTGCAAAGACATGCATTATAGGTAAACTGGTTAATTGCCTGTTAGTGTGCGATTGTGTGTGCGTCCTCACCAGGCCTATGGTTGTTTCTGCCCTCATTTGATTAATAACAATAGACATTAGCTGTGCAGATCCAGTAGGCAGTCTTATGAATGCTGTGTCCCACAAACAGAACTAATGTGCCATAGAGATTATATGAAAAGAATAAACACAAATAACGAAAACAGATGACCGCGGGCAAGCCACAAAGCCTGTCATCCCAAAACATAGAAAACACAGTCCCAGATAGTCCACAGATAAACACAAACAATAAACAGAACAGGTAATCACAGACAACCCGCAGATATCTGACAATGTGAAGATTTCAGGATCAAGTTTGCGGAATAAAAAAAAAATGAATGCTCCTATTGGCAAACAGTAAAAATATGCACAACATGCTTTTGCTACTCCTAAATTATGCACTTGGTAGTAAATAAAATGCAAGTTCACACATATACACAAACTGCAGCATCTCACATTGCTTCTAAATAGTTCCCTGTCAATGTCTAATAATCGTATCTTCCCTGTTGCTATAGCAACATTGTTGAACTTTCGAACGCCGAATCTGTGGTAATATAGATATCTTTTACAGATTTTTTTTCTTCTACTTTCAGATGTGTCCCTGGACAGTTCATATTTTTCACTGAAGTTCTGAGATCAGTCATAGCAGTTCTGTCTGTCCTGGATCAGTGTCACACAGGAAGATGATCAATTATTTTTTCACTTGGTGTCAGTAGTAACATGTGTATGTATACAGTTAGTGTAAAGAATTACTAGCTTAATGATTCATATTAGTGTGTATATACATCAGTGCAGTGAAACACACATATATATATATATATATA